>WWET01001200.1:20057-30750 GCA_011038615.1 Limnodynastes dumerilii
TCAGATTCTAGCTCTCACTTTCCTATTACATACTAGAGAATGTTAGCTAGAATCTGATTGGTTGCTATGGGCAACGTCTCCACTTTTCCAAACCCACAGCTTAGTAAATCTGGGCCCTGGTGTTCTACGGTCTACTAGTTTATGTCCTAGGGCCACCAACTGAAAGGTTTTTCTATTCAAGCAACCACTGTATCTGTACATATAAAAATGAGTCTCCGGGAGGCACAGTTTTAGTGCCTTTCAAAGACTGTAGGTCACAAGATATATGATCACCAACGCGTAGTACAGTAGTGTTTATAATGGAGATCTCTCTTTGGTTGTGTCATGTACAGTATATACCCATTTTACTGGTTTGGTCAAGCTTCATGTTAATTTGCTCCTGGCTATAATCCCCTATTATGCTTGTCTCACTAGTTTAACCGTAAGTGTTAAAGAATCGTCTCTTTCCCACTACCTGCATACAGTTTAAACTTTAAAAATAAAAATATGAACTTATTTTAAATGTTTTTACATGATCTGTTGAAAAGAGAAATGGTCAAGACAAGACTTCCCCTTTACAAATTCATGTTTTAATACCTGAAATCTTGAATTAAATTTTTTGGGCTCAGTGAATTTTGATTATTTCCAGAACTGTAGAGAATCTTTTTCAGACTAAATATCACGTCTCTCATTTAAAATTCCAAATCCATTTTTCCATTGCTGCTTTCAGCCCTGCACAGTTGTGAGAGTGTAAAATGAAATGACAATGATTTTTTTTTGCTTTCGTTCTGGCATATTTCATCTGTCATGTCTGTTCAGAGTAGAAAGCACAATTTTAATTTATGTTTCTGTAAAACAGATTAATAGCTCTGGCCCCATCAGGAAGGATAAGTCCTCTTTTACTTTATGAATTCAGACCAGTGATTGGGCGACTACAATAGCTATATTTTGCTGTTGTATGAATATCTCTCCCTCCAGAAGCTAGAATGATTAGAAAGTTTTAAAATGTACTTTAATAGATAATTGTCAGTGATACCCACTAAAAAAAGTCATATTGAGGAGCACTCAGCAGCATGGTGGCTCAGTGAGTAGCACTTGTGTCTCACATGAGTCATGAGTTCGATTTCTGGACTAGGCCTTATCTGTGTGGAGTTTGTATGTTCTCCCTGTGTCTGCATGGGTTTCCTCCGGGTGCTCCGGTTTCCTCCCACACTCCAAAAACATGCTGATAGGTTAATTAGCTGCTGCATAAATTATCTCTAGTCTGTGTCTGTGTTAGGAAACTTAGAATGTTTCCCTATTAGGGCAGGGACTGATGTGGATGTGAAATATTCTCTGTATTCTCTGTAAAGCGCTAGGTAAACTGATAGCGGATAGATGGAGAAAGTTGGTGAATGTAGCATCTTTGGAGCATTGTTTACTAAATAAGCCTATGTGAATAGTATTGTTAACCTGCATCAGGCCACAAAGCTGTTTGTTTAATTTTTGCTCTGTGTATAATCTATGCACAGTGAGCTTCTCCTGTGCACAGGATATGATATTATATTTATGATCACTAAATTCTATATTTGTTTTGCTTTTAAACCATAAGTGTGTTCCAAAAAGTGACTTTGGCAATGAGCGATTTCTGCAATTCCCCAACTCTTAAACTTTTAACCTGTTCCACCATAGGTTTGGAGTTGTAATTAAATCCATTTGTCACTTTGCTTTTTGTGATTTATTGAAATTCCTGTGCTCCAGTCTGCAGGTTTTGGATTCAGAAAGCAGACCTATCCGCATATAGATTTGTGTTTACTTTATTGTCTTTACTTTATATTGAAGTATGCACTTTTCAGAGGGTGACTTGTCGCCTGATTGTGTGTATGAAATTAAACCATTTTTACAATTTTATGTTCTGTGTTTTCAGCCCTAATCTTGCCAGACCCTTCTAAATAAAATAACTCTTACCGGACTAATATGGTCATATTGTTTAATATAAACAGCAGTCAGAATTATGGGCTACACAAAGTGTAAGTGTGTCTAGCCAATATTTGTGAGCATGCAGCCTAGGAATTTGCTAGAAACCTGTGGCAACACTGAGTCCTCAGCTTACATAACTAGATTTATATAGCTCTAGCGTGGATTTTGAATGTAGACTGTAATAATACAAATCTTGGTATTACAAACAGTTAGGGAATATAAGTGTGCGATAGATATATCATGACACCTTGGGAATATCTCTAGTGCAGGGCACCACCCACTTTTGTGTCGTTGTTGATGGTAAAATTTCCTTACTGCCCACCGATGCCACAGTATTTTAGCGCAAGTAATTTTTAAAGGGGATGGTTGGTACAATCCCCATTTTTGCCCCTTGTATCTATCCTATATACCCCCTTTTCTCCACCTGTATCTATCCTATACACCCTCACTTTCTCTTCTTTTCACAACGTTTCTTAATAAACTTTTAATGTTTTATTACCTTCGTTGTTTTCTGCTCTCCGTCTCCCTCTGTCCTGCGCTGCGTGCTCGGCTTTCTGATTGATGGTGACGTGACTTGTCGCATCAGTATGGCACTGCTGCTGCCATAGCAACGCATACATAGTGCTGGATGCCGCGGTATGTGACTAACAGTGCTTGTGGCTCTTTTGTATATGGAAACTTTATTACTAGGACGTTTTTTAGAAACTGACTGTACAAAGTCCAGGTAATAAAGTTTCCATATACAAAAGAGCCACAAGAATAAGTCAAACCTCCATGTGGACTAAACAATGTCCACTGTTATACCGCTGAACGCAGTGATCAGTGCGGCCCTCCCCCCGCCGCAAATGACATCATCAACCACTAGCGGTCCTTACTGCTGTCAGGGAAAACTTCAATTGCCCGCTAGTGGGCGGTAGGGACCAGGTTGACTAACACTTTTTATTACTGATAACAAACAATTAGTTGCAGGAGGAATGCAACTTTAGTATAAATCAGTGGTTCCCAAACTTTCTCAGTTCGAGGCACCCTTAGGGTCTCCATATTATTTTTTCAAGGCACCCCTAAGACAAAAATACAATAGAATACAATAGGAAATAGAAACATTCCGAGGCACCCCGGTGAGAGCGACACGGCACCCCAGGGAGCCGCGGCGCACAGTTTGGGAATCACTGGTGTAAGTAGTAGTGTGACGTCTATTTAACTATGGATTCTTCCTGTGCATATGCTTTTTCTTGTTTTAAATATATAAGCATTGCAGGTGACTTTTTTTCATTTATCTTGGGATTGTGGTTGAGCAGAACTTGAATATTCCTTACACACTAAGCACGTAGTGAAAAGACCTATGGTATTTATACCGTACTTGGGACCTGATTCACACTTAAGAATCTTCTTAAAATAAGAACTTAAAGTCACTCCTGGCCAAAACCATGTTGATTGCAGGGGGAATTAAGTTAATTGTATTATTTGCATGCAGGGATATATCTTTGAATTGCTTACTGCACACAGATACTGACCAGCTTTACTATCACACTGTTATTTAGACTTGGGCTGGGGAATATCACCTCTCAACACTAGTACTGTTTGCAACAGATGAAATATGACTCCCCTGCAATCACCATGGTTTAGCCCAGGTGTGACTTTAAGTTCTTATTTTAAGAAGATTCTTAAGTGTGAATCAGGTCCTTGGTTATTTGAATCAGGGGATGTATCATGATGAACATGCAAGATTCAAGAGAATAAATAATAGAGGTTAGAGAAGGTTTGAGTGAAGGTTCCTTGTGGATGCACATTCCAAAGGGATTTATTAGTTTACCATAGTGGGTATATTTGGTTCCCATTATCCTGCTATTACCAGTAACACACCTTACTATGATACTAGGCATTTTTAAGTATGTTGCATAGCAACAAAAAACTGTAATCCATGACCTCCAATGTAATCTAGCTGTTGAAGACGATCATGTCCATGTAGCCACTATGTTGCTATGTTTTACACTACTCATAAATGTATTTTAAGCTTGAAGCTTATATAACCATTATAATTCTCTAAATTCTTTCCCAGCATGTGAACTTCATTTTGAAAATACTAAAGTTCCCATTGAAAATGTAATTGGTGAAGTTGGAGGTGGTTTTAAGGTGAGGTTCTGTTCCTTGTACTTCTGAATTGTATTTCTCTTATTCCATAATATATCCTTTTTCCTTCCATTCTTTTCACACCCTTCTTCTGTATTCTTTTCTACATGCTATATTGCACCTTTTATTATTTTCAGGTTGCAATGAATATTCTCAACAGTGGTCGCTTCAGTATGGGCAGTGCCTCTGCTGGCATGATTAAGAAGTTGATTGGTAAGTATATGTTTGTGTAATAATGGTGAGGTTTTTCCACTGCGACAGAAATATGGCTCCCAGTCATCCTTGTTACCTACCTTTATGCGGCATTCATGAAAAGACTCTAAAAATTGCTTTGTTCGCGGTGCTTTGGATTTTATTTATTCTAGGTGCCTTAAGTTTGCAATTGCCTGATGAAATAGTTTTACTACTCATGACGGGCATTAAATAGCTACATGAGAGCATGAGAACTACTGAATCTTGTTGTTTGGCACTGATGCCTAATGATCCTGCATGAAGAATTTCACATAAAAAATTATCCTCTAATTAAGAACTTTTGTAAATGTCTTGTTGACATTACCAGGCCAGGGACAGTATTTCTCTTCTAGTTGTTTTTTTTTTTTTTTTGTTGCATATTTTAAATTAGTTTTCTGCTTTTTGCGGCTAATATAGAAATGACATCTGAATACGCCTGTGCAAGGAAACAGTTCAATAAGAAGCTGAGTGACTTTGAATTAATACAGGTGAGGAGAGACTTTGCATTGTGTTTTCTTGACCAGAACATGTTAATATCCTAGAAAATACTTCTTTTCTGGTGTATTAGAAAAGTGAGTGATGTTTGTGATCCTCAGAATGCCCTTATGACATTTCTATTCTACTCCTCAAGGAGAAATTTGCTGTTATGGCTCAGAAGGCGTATGTAATGGAAAGTATGGCTTACCTAACTGCTGGCATGATGGACAGGCCAGGGCTCCCAGATTGCTCTGTTGAAGCTGCCATGGTTAAGGTAAGAATGAATGAGCTGTTTATATGAATAGCATTGTTTTCCTTGACTTCCATGAATGTTAGAAGCTGTTAGTAAAAGAATTTGATGGATTTGAGCACCATTTAATATATTTGTTTTGGAAAATACTGGACATGAATTATGGAAATTGTTTCACTTGACTTAAACAATGAAAAGCAGTTTAGCTCTTGACTAAAAAGTATCTATTTTACCTTCATAGTATATCATATAAAACCAGCTAAAAATAATTATACCCAACAAGCTGAATAAAATGTCATTGTTTTGCATTACTTTGATGTAACCATTAGTAGAGGTGTGAATTTTGCCAGTGACGTTTACCTTTCAGTGTCATGCTGATGTGTGGCAGTTATTTTAGGGATTATTATATGGAACACTAGGAAGAAGTGCTCTAAATCGCACTTGTCATTTTAGTTACCAGTTATGTACGTTAGTGACAGTTGGTAGAAAGTAATGAAGTCTCACTGTAGTATTTTACCTATGAAGAATACGAAGTCCGTAAAGTGCGATCTGAATGTTGCATTTGGTGCTGTGTGTGTTGTGACAGGTGTTCAGCTCAGAAGGGGCGTGGCAATGTGTCAGCGAGGCGCTGCAAATCCTCGGAGGCTTGGGATACATGAAGGATTATCCATATGAACGCTATCTTCGGGATAGTCGAATTCTTCTTATATTTGAGGTAAGTGCTTTCAGGTTTAGTCATTGTAAATCATGTAGGTGCCATACAGGGCTGGAAGCAATCCGATCTCCCAGTAATGGATGCACTCGGATCCCCAGTTGCAGGGCCACAATGTCCTTCACTAGCCACTCCCCTTACACCGAGGTACTTCCAGTAGTCGGTTCACATTTTAGCTATACCAAACGTAAAATGGCGGCACCCATAATTCTGCACAAGTGTATGATTGAG
Organism: Limnodynastes dumerilii; assembly: GCA_011038615.1. NCBI lineage: Eukaryota > Metazoa > Chordata > Amphibia > Anura > Limnodynastidae > Limnodynastes > Limnodynastes dumerilii. The sequence continues at coordinate 26,027 of WWET01001200.1, forward strand.
TTATGAAATCAATGCTCAATTTTTATGTATTTTCACATTTTGCATTTTAGGGAACAAATGAAATCCTTCGGATGTACATTGCTCTTACAGGCATGCAACATGCAGGAAAGATCATGACGGACAAAATAAAGTAAGTCACTCTTTATTTTAACTATGTCAACCACAATATACTATTAGGCGAACATTGGGCGTCTGGTAAGGACCGAATCTTGCAGTAATACATTGTGGGTTTAGTTTTCTAAAACTGGGTTTCATTTAGTGTACAAAATCATTCCAGTATACATCCTTATCTTCATATTAAGAAGTTAATGTTATTGGCATAGGCAGAGATGCATGCAATATGTACACATCTTTTCCTATGCACAGTGCATTCAGCCCAGAAACAGATGTATAAAAGGGAAAACACCCACTTGTCACATTTATGTATCTCTGATGTGCATTTGCAGTAACAATAAAGATTCTTTATCTAAATGGAAAAAAAAAATTGTAGCCTCAAGGCAGTGTTCTGTGAGGATGCTCCCAGAATACGAGTAAACTAAATGTATGAATTGACCATCCTTCTGTTTTGTTTTGGTTTTTTTTGCCAGGAAATTAAAGGCTGGAAGTCTGTCTGTTGCCCTGGAATTTATTGGCAGGAGATTAGGAGGCAGTTTCAGAAGGAAAGCCAATTTAGGATTAACCGGTCGTGATGGAGTTGTTCATCCGAGTCTAGAGGTGAGTTAAGAACTTCACCGTTCACTTTATATTCCTATCATTTTTTTAAGTATTGAGCATTAAACTGTCCAGTTGTTGGATGCAGTTACGTACTACTGGTGTTATGTAATAATGACAGTGCTCCCTTTGTCATATATTTATTCGTTATTTCTATTTTGCTTTGTTAAAAAAAAATAAGAGCTTTCAAATATATTGTTTCTTGAAAATAATGAACAATGTGGTGCAAGGTAACTGATGTTTGAACCTTATTTTTAATTGGCAGGACAGTGCTAAGAAACTGGAAGAGAATACATATGATTTTAGCAACACAGTTGAAAGTTTGCTGTACAGGTTTGGAAAGGTAGAGTCCTCTTTCGATCCCTCTGCCACCATGTCCTCTCCCGTGTCTTGTTCTAATAGGTGTCTCTGAGTCTGTCTGCAGCCTTCGCTAACCTGGGGGTTTCTGTGTAGATGGGTACCTAGTAAAAGGTCATGTATGTATTATCTTGTTCTTACTTTATTGCTTTATGTACTGTTTTGCAGTGTAACGTTTGTGGTGTCAAGTTCAAAATATGCTGATAATGCCATAGAATTCTTGGGAATTGTGGTGATAGTGATTAGTGGGAAACTACAGGGAGTGTGTCTGATTTTATTCTATTGTCTTCCTGATTTTTTCAGTCGCCTTTAAACCATTTGTTTTCATTTGGCAGACAATTGTAGAAGAACAGCTTGCACTGAAGAGAGTTGCGGATATTCTAATTAATCTGTACGCCATGACGGCAGTGATATCCCGAGCCAGCCGATCTATCAGCATCGGCTTGCGAAACCATGATCATGAGGTGAGTACAAACATGTCCTTTCAGAGTCCTTAAACCTTCTACGGTACTGGATTGCAGTTACTGGTGTACCTAGTGGTTCTGATCAACTCAAGCATGCAGGGCTCGAGGGGTGGAAGGACATAGTCAATATACAGTAAGGTTGTGCAAGTCATGTCAACTGTAAGTACAGGGGGCGCATAATAAACGACCTATTGTAGCCACTTTTATTTAAATTTTAACCTGAAAATATAAGTAAATTGTTTAATTCTGTTTATATAATCGCCATATTAATAGTTGCAAACAGCTAAAAATACAGTGTATGTCACCACCCTTGTGCTGCGTATTTGGGCACGTGTCTGCTTACAGCTTTACTGTTGTGTACCTATATGTTACGCGGTGTACATGCATGCAATTCAAAGACAGTTTTTTGCCTTCTTTGTATTTACTTTTCATGGGGAATTATATTTGTATTGAATTAATTAAAGCCTGTGTTACATTATTCCATTATTCAATCTTTCTTTCTTTTTCCACCGTACCCTCCTTGTTTAGTGAATTAGGGCTCGAAAATTACTCACTCCTGGGCTAAACCATGTCGATTTCAGGGGGGAGACAAGTTATTGTGTTCTTTGCATGCAGGGATATATCTTTGAATTGCTTGCTGCACACAGATACTGACCGGCGTTACTATCACACTGTTATTTAGACTTGTGATAGGAAACATCACCTCTCAAACACTGTTTGCAACAGATGAAATATGACTCCCCTGCAATCAACATGGTTTAGCCCAAGAGTAACTCATTTCAAGCACTTAAGTCTGGATCCAGCCTTAGTGACTACTATGAGCAGATGCAAAATGGACCCACAATTTTTATTTGCAAATTGTTATGAAAATGCTTTATGAACATTGCAAACAGACCATTTTTTTTAAATCTTTAATCTGTTCCTGTCACATGAAGTGCCATTGTCCTCTTTATCTACAAATTTATCATTCTAAAAAAAAAAAAAAAAAGTTTTATTACATTGTTCTTGTTGAGTTATGCTCTAAAATACTGACCTACTAGTAAAAGCAAAAGTCTAAAGACATTGAACACATACATCTGTGCACCATGTTCATGCCTATGATTGTTTTATTGGAGACACCCTTTATTGCTATCCTCAATATATTTAGTAAGTGCAAGTTTTGCTTGTACAGTAAATTCCAGACCTCCATTTCTATCCAGACAGAGGAGAGCCATTATATCATCCTATGTCTGATTAAACAAGTCCTTTGGATTTCATGCTAATCTTTTGTTTCGTCTCGTTGTAGGTGCTGCTTGCAAACCTGTTCTGCTCTCAGGCGCATTTCCAGAACTGCTACATGATGACTCAGCTGGGAAAACGTAAGGGAATTCACAAGACTGCTCAATAATAATAATATGTAATGGGAGATAATCGTGTACAGCGTCTTGGCCACAGTAAAACCTTTAAAACAATAATAAAGTGGTTTCTTCTGACTGCACTGTGATATTCCAGTCTGCATGGGAATTTCAGAACAGGGGCATTGAAAACCCCATTTACTGCTTGAACAAAGCAAGTAGTAGCAGAAGAGGAGATCTGAGGCTGCTGTCAGTAAGGGAGGTTAATAGAATAAACAAATCTCTTGTGCAAGGATGAGAACAGTCTCTTATCAAGTTATTCACTGCATTTTTCATTGTATTTTATGTATAATAATAATCATATTTTTCATGTCTTCTAGCAGTCACTAGTGATTTATAGTTATTAAGGATTTCTACAGTGAAGCAAATGGCTTAATTCTTGAACTGCTCTGTAAAAATAATCCCTTTTCTTCTTTATTTTTTCTCCCCATTAGATTCTCCTGAAAATCATGATGACAGTATTCGTAAAATTGCAAAACACGTGCTAGAGAACCGGGCCTACACATGTTCCCACCCTCTGGACCGGACCTTCTAAAAACCCAGCCACCATTAGTGACATTCAACAACGACACAGCTTTATTCTAAACAGCAGAGGGTCTCAGTCTGGATTGCTGCTAGAAGTTGTCATTTTGTACAATTCATGATTAATCCTTGTGACTTTTTTTAAGCTATTGTAATACCATAATTATAAATACCGCAGAACGTTTGTCTTACTCTGTTTATTAAAAAAATCCTATGTATGTTTAACCCAAGGGCTTAAGAATGTATTGCACTATGAATAAACTAATTAACAAAAAATCTGGTTACTAAGAATTATCCAGTGTCCTTGTAATTCATTCTGGTTCATTCACACCTAACTTGTGTATATAGCTAATGTAAATCTCCAATAATTACAGATGTGACACTGATCATTCTAGATTGGCTCTGAATAAGTGTGACAGTCACCTTTGTTCTGGAAAACACTCTTATGCCAACGGTGATATTATAAAGATGAAAACACATATATGGTATGCAGTGGCAAACGCAGGGTTTTGTAAGGGAGGTTTCCAACGTGTGTAATACATTTTAAGTATATTAGGGGCCAGGACATGGCACACTACATAAATGTGGCCAGTTCCAGGGTGTAAGAGATTATATTATCCTTTATAAGCGTCATAAAACACAATCTTGTAACCACAATAAAAGAAAGCAGATCATAGTTACTACTATACAAAAAGAACCCTAGCCTCCACTATACAATTCCCACTTCATCCTAAAAATTGCCTTATTATCTTAGTGACAGCCATACCATATAGACATTATCCTAGTGACCGCTATGTGTTATGTCTCCCAATATCCCATCATGTCTCTCTAGACCCCCTAGTATCCTCCATCATGTGTCTCCAGTCTCCCAGTAGTCCCATCATATCTCTTCAGCCCCTGCCCCAGTATCCCCCATCATGTCTCTGCAGCCCCCCAGTATTCCCCATCATGTCTCTGCAGCCTCTCACTTTTACTTTACTTACCTTTGCTGTGTCCCTCTTCCTCTAGGACGCTCTCAGGAGGTTCCTGTATGAGCTGCTGTGGCTGTTACATAGAGCAGCTGAAGAGTTTTGCAAGAATATATTATATATATTTATATTAGACTTTGGGAATAGCACAATATATAGTATGCCCAGACCTTTCAAATATAGTATAGTATATCTATATATAGTGTTCCCAGCTCTAGTGGAGATTCCTCTGGGAGAGGGGGGGCACTATGAAGCCAATTCTCAGTTTTGGGGATTTCCACCCCCCCCCCCCCCCCCCCCTCTTTTCT
>WWET01001200.1:46583-60058 GCA_011038615.1 Limnodynastes dumerilii
CGGCTAATTTAACTCCCCTAATAATATTAAGGGAAAATAAAATTATCCTGCTGCTTTCATAAATCCTTAATTAGCCGTGTAATTAATTACTGAGTTATAGGAGCAGGACAGCTTACAGAAGACTGTAAGTAGGTGACATGGTTGAATAGATTAATGGTACCTGTGATAGAGCAAGATCTGGCAATGACAATGTGTGGCCAAATCTGTTGCTCTACTCCAGTTTCTGACAGGATATGCAGGACATAACAGGACACCAATAGTATGGTTATTGTGTGAGCACGTTACCTTTATGTCAGAGTTTAAGTTTATTTTGGGTGCATATGTGCTTCAGCATTCTGCATGTATAATTGTGATATAGGGTAGAGGGTCGATAGAGAACTGAAGTGGGACAGGGACACTTGGGTTCAAAATAAGCGACCGGATACAGCACTTTCTCCATGCCCAAAGTTCGCACATAGGAGGCTAGTGCACTCCCTTACATTCCCCTCTCATGAATGGACTTTAGGTGAATTATGTCTCCATAATTGATTGTGCACAGTCTAGTCACGCCGTGATGTATGGAACTTGAACAGACAGAAACCAATTCCGTATGTTCCGCGTTCCGATGCATAAGATCTGCCGCTTGCGTAAGTCGGCTGTTATTAAGTCTGGATCTGATTCTAACTAGAAAAGAGGCGTTATGTTGATTCATGCATTCAGTTGTAGTTTTCTGTAGTGATTTACATGAAATCACTACATTAGTAAATGTGAAATATTTTCATATTTTCCAGGAGAAATGTCTGCCAGTATACTGCAAATACAAATTCCAGGATGAACCTTTTCACCAGACACATGGACAGTCACATGGAACACATGTATACTTTAGGGATGTCAATGTTATTTTTGCAGGAACCAAAAGTCCTGGTAAACTGCGTGAGTTTCTTCTTGGCCCCCCAATAGAGTTTGAGGTGCATGATCGAGACCAAAAGAAAAAAAAGACTATCAAAAAGCCTTCACTATTTGGCATGGAGCCTGAAGATGAAAAATTGAGCAATGTTGGGCTTGTGACATCCAAACGAACTGTACACAACCCCTACATAGAACGGGACAAGTTGTGGGATCCTTATGGGATTGCAAAGATAAGTTTATCTGAACTGGCCTATGGTGCCAGGTACCTGAATCTTCGCATCCCAATTCAAGGTTGTGAAAGACCAGACCCTACAGGATATAACTCTGATAACAAAAATGGGAGAATTCTTGGAGTTAAAGGGTCAGTTGATGGACCACAGGATTCATCTCTTCCAGTAGGACATTACTTCGATGCTCAGTCTCATCTGAAAGTGAGAATTGACCTAGCAGTACCACTTTCTGCAGAGATTGAGGCTACTGAGTGTCCCTTTGGACGAATTATTTACAAATTTGACTACAAAAACAAACAACTATTACATGAAATTATCCAAAATATTACGGAGATTAACTCAAGGGCTCTTGGCCTGGATTGTAACACACTGAATACTACTTTAGATGCTCTCTCCAGAGTATTCTTATCAAAAGAACAGAAAGATGACACTACCTTGAATATTATAACAGGAATTCATATTATGGATGGATCAATTCATCTTTTTATTTTGGAAGGACTAAAGAATTTGGCTATTAAGGACCTACAGGAAACTGTACCCATCAGGTAAAAATATTCTATATAATTTGAATGAAAAATAATATGTATTTTTTTTACATCTTATGGGGGCTCTAGGGATAGATGTAGTATGAGAAATTCTAGCATTTAAAAAGTTCCACTGACACCGTTACTTAGAACCTCAAATAACAATATTATAGCTTAGGAACTACCATTGGGTCTGGGGGACCTTTACCTCCTGGCGCAAACAGAAGACATCTTCATTTCAATGTTGTCTGTTTATTTCCCAAGAGTCAGCTTTGCTGTCAGATGCAGAGACTTTTATCCATCGAGTGCTGTGTTTACCACCTCAAATTATCTTCTAATCTTTACATAACTCACCCTTTAAGCCAATGAATTTGATGGGCTTCAAATCTATAATCTTCAGTAAATTTTACAGAACAGACACCTTTGCATAGTACCTTTGTGTCCAGAGATGAGAGCTTCGGCTATGGCCAGGTAAAGAGTGTTCACCTGCTTAGTGGCAGCTTTAGCACAGTGTCTCCAGTGTTTCTGTATGATGTGAGAGAAAATGTGATTTTTTTTTCCCTTACATTATATACTTAACTTGTAATCCATCCTTATTGTGTTGTCCATCTCATTTTAGTGTTTCCTGATTGTTTCTCCTCTCTCCATTTACTCACCTCTCTCTAACTCTCTTTCTCCCTCTCTTTCTCATTTTCTCTTACTTTTTTCCATCTATATTCCCACATCTCTCCTCTAATATTATCCTCACTTTTTCCTTACACTTCTTTCTCTTTCTCTTTCTCTCTCTCTCTCTCTCTCTCTCTCTCTCTCTCTCTCTCTCTCTAATTTGTAACTCATTTGGTATGGAGTGAATGTGCATCTGTGTATATGACTTAGTGCACAAGATTTGGAATTAATTGGTTTAATGAATGTCTTACACTGTATTACAGGCCAGAAGACCATAAAAATCTGACAATTTTATACAACTCTGAAATGTCTTTTCATGCGCGTTTATATGTTGATCTTGAAGTTTTGGTGGGTCACATCCATCTATATGAGCCTCTTTCTGACATACTGAAACAGCCCCTTCTCTACATCAGGGATATGGTTCCTCATGAGTCTTTTCAAGCTTTGTCCAGGTACATTAACTTTTTTCTTCTTTTAATGGTTATTCTGTTTTTAAGCAGAGTGTAAACTACAGACGGCTTCTTTCCACACACAAAAAGATCCTGACAACTTTTAGATGGATGAGTTAGTGGAGAGTGAAGTAGTGTGTTATGTGGATAGATGGTAAACTTTGGAGTAGAAATTTTGTGCCGTATTGCCATCACGAATGCAAATAAATTCATGCACATAGCAAGGAACCCCCACCAAAACCCCAGACACTCCTCTCACAATCCGTGCTCTTGTAGACTTCCACTTGTAACTTGTAACTTTCCGTGTGCACTTGCGTGGGTATATGTCTTCCGTGTGTGCCATTCTTGCCGCGCCCAGAATTAATCATTTAAATGCCTTTTATGCAATATGCTACGTACGCAGTTAAAGCTCGCATTTCCACACGCATCTCCCCAAGTGCGATTCACATGTACGTGCCTAATAGGCTTATGAGCGTATAATCAATGTAGATTGCGTACAAAAAGTTACTACGCATGCGCAATTCATCCGTTCCTAAAAATATGCACGCAACTTGCCATGGAAACGGGTCTCTCAATACGGTCCTTAGACAGCACTTTTCCAAGCTTTGGAGAGTGGGGGAGAGTCTGAACAGGGGAAATCATATGAAGGTGTAATGACTTGAGAATTATGAGAGAGATGAGATTGGAGATGTTGGGATGAGAGTATTGGCGAAGGGTTTTATAGATGAGAGAGGAAATGGGAATTTAACTGTAAAGAAGTGGGACCAATGTAGAGACTAAGGTAAAGCGGCAACAGATGTGTAATGGCATTGAGGATGGATTGCAGTTTGGTAAGGTGGTATTCGAGGAGGATAGTAATGAAGAGATCTCTACACATTTCTGTGGCAGTGTGAGTAACATTAGGCACTTACACACAGATCCATGCGCGGACAGACGCGAACTTAAGGTTGCTATATGGTTGCGGATATTGACTAAAACTTCATGGCTGATGTCCTTGCAGTGTTTGCAGACCCCCTTTCCCCTCACTCACACAAAGAAACCTGACACAACACAAGTAGTAAGGTCTAAATACATATTTGGGTTTGATTGAAATAATTAAGAGGGTAAATTAGTCTTAATTTTGCTATTTGTTTTAATATAAATTTGATGGGGGCCACAGAACAGCTTTGCATGTAAAGCAGTAATATGGAAGAAATAATAACAACAAATGGCCTTGGTGCTTTCCCAATGATGACAGGAACAAGCTGCTGAGTCTGTCCGCCCTGACAAGACCTAAACTGTGCACAGACACAGACATTACTCGACTGATCCACCACCGGGCACCACCTTGGCATGGCCTAAGTACTGCTGACTTGCTATAGCTTTCCACCAGTCAGGAACCACACAACCACAATGTCCCATCTGAGCAATCCAACAACATAGGGAGGGAGGATGGGCAAAATCCAGAAGAAGAAGAAGAAGGACCGCCTCCAGGGAGCTTCAGCTTTTATAGACACAAATGATGGAGATCCCAGCTCCTCCCTTACCACTCTTCAAGGAGCTGCAGCCCTGACAAACACATATCCAGGGAGTTTACCCTCCCTCTGGTTTAGGTCAGCCCTCACTCCTTCTAAAGCCTACACTTGCTCTTGGGTGCGGACTTCCAGACCTCTATGTGTACGGAACATATAATGAAAGTTTAGTTTAGTTTGGTTAGTCAGTACTTAGGAAGTACTGGAACATCCAAGGGGATTATGTAAAAAGATAACTGTACACATGAGAAAGAGAGAAAAGTTAGGAAAGTAAAGGTAGATCTGGATGTCACTGACATAGAAATGGTATTTACAACCAAAAAAGTTTGAGTAGGAGGAAATGTAAAGGGGGAAAGTAGAAGCCTTTCTCTCTATCTTTATTCGCTAGTGTTTAATATATCATTTACTATTTTTATTATTTATTATAAATATTCTTTCAGGTTAGACTATATCTGCGCTGCCAGAAAATTCAGAGACATTATCCATCGTGACCTTATGCCGTCAGTACAAATGATACAAGACTTGAGTCGGGAATTTGGAATTCCATTTAACATTGGAGATTTGCTCACAAAATCTGAGAAATCATTAACTCAAAACCTAGATATCTCAGAAAAGAAAGACAAGAAATGTCATTTGACCAGACCACTGGATAATTACAATCAAAGCTACATTCGGTGGAAGGAGTCAACAAGTGCAAAAGACAAAGATTACATTAAGGTAAGTTCTGAGCAAATAATTGAAGCTGTATTTATTTGTGTCTCACTAACATATGTAGTATTTAAGTAACGCAGTACTGTGGCTCTGTATTGTCTGGGCTGTTGCAGCAGACAGTGCTCTAAACAGATTAGCGAATATTCAAATTAAGTATCCCCTATAACATATTAACATATTAACAGTGATAATAGCAAAAGAGCAATGCATTATATAGATATTGCTTTCATGACAACTGTCCTAAGCTTATAGCACTAATTCATTTTGTATCTGTCGGTTCTCTTTAAAAATATTATTCATGGTTTTTTGGTGAGTGAGCAAGTGAAGCAGTGTAATTTCTCACACTCTGCAGCAGGGGTGGAACCGCTGGAGACAATGGAGCTAGCTGCCTCTGGGCGCCAGCCTTGAAGGGGAGGGGTTACTGTTCCTCTATCCATCAGTCTCCTGCTCTGTGTCAGCACACTGCTGCTCCAGTGCACAGCAACAGAGAGCAAGGTACAGACCTTGTGCCATATTCACAGATCCGTTTTTTTTTTAAAGTATGCAATTACATGCACGCACATAGCAAGGCACCAACACCCATGACACGCCCCTCTCACGGCCGTGCAATCGTAGACATACGCCACCATAGCGCACCTCTAACTTTACGTGTGTACTTATGTGTGTATATGTGTGCCATACGTGCGATTCTATGTAACCGTGCCCTCAAAGACTCATTTAAATGCCCCCCCACCCTCTTTCACGTAACTTTTCAGGTACGTATCTCAACCTCGTCCCTCCGTACGTATGTCCCCAAGTGCGATTCACATGTCCGTGCCTGAAGCACTTACATGCGTATATATTCTACGTTACTTGCATAAATAAAGTTGCTACGCATGCGCAGTTAAACCGTACCTAAAAATACGCACGCAACTCCACGTGAAAACGGATCTGTGAATATAGTCCCTTCTCTCTACTGTCTGCTTTCACCTCGCTGACTGGCTAATGGGTGTGATGCCATCATCACATGCCGATAGTGTGATTGAGACAAGGGGGGGAGTTACCAATATTGATCTTGCCTCCAGGCAATTGGGATGAAGTTGTGCCACTGTTGTACGGTGGTCAAATTAGAAACATAGAAAGTGACAGCAGATAAGAGCCACATGGCCCATCCAGTCTGCCCAGAAGATTCAAATATTGTCTGACCAATTGTCTCATTACTTTTTGCTTACGCACACTGCAATAGACCACTGATTATTCCCTCTGTATCTTCTGCATGTTAGTAGACCGAGTGATCTTTAATATTATCTCTGTTACATACAGGAAAATATTCAGGAAGTTCACCAGATGAGCTTAAATGTAGAAAAAGAAAATGTGGAATACGTAAAATTTGTACCATTGAGTGGGATTTGCATTTATAGCTCCCAGAAATTAAATTATACGGAGTTGGCAAAGAAGACTTTGAGAGAAAAATTATCTAAGGTGAGTAAATCACAACACTCTATATAAATGTTTGTTATTGGCTCTAATAGGTCCAGTTATATTGTGTTTTGTAACATTTTGCATACTTCAAGTAGAATAAAGGTAGGTCAAACTGTCTGTGTGACTAAGTTGTGGTGTAATATTTATTGTGCCTAGGGAGGTTACAGTCAGCCATCTTACCTCAGGCTGCAGACATTTCCATATATATATATATATATATATATATTCCATATATATATATATATATATATATATAGCTAGCTAGTTTCGCTCTATGGCTTTTCTCACTGTGGGGGGGTATTTGTGAACACTGGATGTTGCTGCTTATCACAGCCATTGAAAATATTTACCTGCATGATTTAATGATAAAGGGCATTGAAACAGCAAACCAATTCTACCAGCCAATATGCACTATTAATGTTCATCCACAAGCTGCTGCACAAGTGAGAGCAGATGTACTTAGGGACTAAAAACCCAAATATTAAATTCATTCCAGTTTCATAATTTTTGGGGAAAACATATATTTGAAAAATTAAAAAGTTTGAATATAACATTAAAAAAAATTAAATATGTCATAAAAATATTTGTTAAACAAAATATGTAGATCTTAAACCTGCCTCTGACATGCAGTTCACCCCAGTTTGGGTGTATTTTTATAAATAGAGAGAGAGAGAGAGAGTTAGATTACATTGTGTTTGAATTTGCCGATATTGGATGTGTGGGGATCTGCGATCACATGATCGCAGTGCAACTCATCCATGTGACTGCTCCGTATACCTCTTCCCTCACACTTTCTTCAGACTTTCTTCTTTCCTCGAGATGTTCGTTTATGGTTTCTTAGCCCTGAGAGCTTTGTGATGTCCAGTAGATAAACAATAAAACAGTGATCTCTACTTGACAATGAAACTGAAATGAATTTCAATTTCGGGGGTTGGATCCAGACTTAAGAAGGAGCTTGAAATGAAGAGAGGAATGTTACTCCTGGGCTAAACCATGTTGATTGCAGGGGAGTCATATTTCATCTGTTGCAAACACTCTTAGAGTTGAGAGGTGATGTTTCCTATCCCAAGTCTAATAACAGTGTGATAGTAAAGCTGGTCAGTATCTGTGTGCAGTAAGCAATTCAAAGATATATCCCTGCATGCAAAGAATACAATTAACTTGACTTCCCCCGAAAACAACATGGTTTTGCCCAGGAGTAACTTTAGGTTCTTATTTTAAGAAGATTCTTAAGTGTGAATCAGGTCCTTAATTTCAAGCTCCTTCTTAAGTCTGGATCCAGCCCTGGGTTTCTAATTCCTAAGTGTAACTGCTTTGAAAAGCCCTATTTTAAAAAGCGACAATGACTTTAGGAAAGCATTAACCAAATGCTAATACAGTTCTAAAATGAGATTAACTGTGTATTGGTAATATCTTTATGATGTTTCTCAATATATTGTATAATACTTATCGACTTTGTCTTTTAATTAAATATGAATTACAGGAACCAAGCCACAGATACACATACTGTCAGGATTACCAATGGGCTACTGTAAGCCCAGTGAACACTGAAGACGAGTTAAAGAAAAATGCAGCAAAATCCAGAGAAAAATGGATGACTTCAAACGGATTCCAGTATCCAGGATTTAAAAGCAGCATTGAAGCCAACATGCATCCTAAAATGCCAGATGACTCCAGGATACAGGAGTTAAAAAAGGTGTGTTGTCTTAGGTTATCCCTCTGCTTACAGTGCTAGTATCATGTTCTGAACTCAAGCAGAATCCAAGGTGGCTAAATTATGATCCAGAAGGTATATTGCATTTTACTGGCTTTCCAGATTACCGGGGAAGGCCGGCCTAGTGGTTCTCACTTCAGTTTGTACTGAAAACAAATACAAACTAATGATTTTAATTCATTTGATTTTAACGTATATTTGTCATCTAGAACCTTGATTTCACTGTTAAAAGTAAATAAATATGTATTATGTTTTAAAGGCCTGGAAGGAAAATATTCTTCACAGAAACACCCTGCAGCCCACCCTCTCTCGAGACCGATACAGCTGGGCAGACCGCACCATTGACTTTCATATCTATACGAAGGTCCCAGAAAGGTGCTCACAGTCCGCTCCAGCAAACAGGAAGATTTTATAAGGACAAAACGCCAAAGAATGTATAGCAAATATATACATTGAATAATTATATATTATTTTGTATGATTCTAAAATAATAAATATAAAAATTTGAATTAGACTCCTTGAATGTATTGTAAAAATTACATACAATTTATTAAAAGACACAAATTAAAATGGTAAACACTATAATCATATTTTGATATGGATCATAAGAATATTAATAATCATTGGCTATAAAAACATTATACATTATTACAATATTTGGTCTCCAAAATGTATGTGAATACAAAACTTAAGTTACTTTATGTTGATGTACAGAGTATGGCCCAGATTCACACCCCTAGATGTATTACACATACGTCCTTAATTTACCGATAATAGCTACCATGCATGCGTAGTAACTATTTTACGTAATCTACGTATCGTTTTGTTACGTAGATTGCGTATATGCAGATTTAAAGACCGTATATTCGCAATCTATGTAACAAAACAATACGTAGATTATGTAAAATAGTTACTACGCATGCGTGGTAGCTATTATTGGTAAATTAGGGACGTATGTGTAATACGTCCATGGTTGTGAATCCAGGCCTATATGTTTTATGATTTATTCTTTGTGAGTTAATATGTTTTCGCCACAAAACTGACACAAGTTCCTACTTATTTGCCAATTTGCACATCATTAGTATGAGTTTCAATACAAGTTGCTAATTTAATATTTGGAGATACCTCAGGTGTGGGACACTATGGTATTTTAATATTTCAAAAGTTTAATTTTAAATGTTGTTAACAATAAAATTATATATTGTAAATGTTCCCCAGTTGTAGCCTGCAATTACAATTCATCATTATATACATTACACCATTACTACAAACGCAGCTGATTTTTAGCATTTCTTTATTTCTTTTTTTGATTTTGAGAGAACTTATACAAGTTCTTTCCAACTGGCTGCTAAAGTACTGGTGTAGATTATTTATTATATTTTACCCTTTCTGAGTACAGGTGGTTTGAAAGAGGAAGCTATTAAGGGTGAACAGCGCTGGTCTAGTATAACAATATTGTTCTTTAGGTCTTTTGTGCATTGAGACTTCAGCTGAAAACTTTTTTGCAAAATTGACAAGCGGATAGAAATTAATTCCTTTCCACCTTTGGAAATACTGAACCACCCGATAATATAGTTGATACAAATAATCCCCCCGATATAATTTTAATTTTACAGAGTGGGACGATATTTTGAAACAAGAAGTAAGATACTGATGGGATCCGGCATTTCTTAATAAATATTATGAAAGTAAAATTGTTCCGAGGGGTTTAAGAATAATGAAACAATTGGTTTTTAATGATGAACCAGAATTGCTGAGAGAATGAAATCAGATATTAGATGCATGTTCTTTTTAATTAATGAAGTTGTTAATGATTTTAGAGAAACTAGATTACATGCAGGGCCGGATTACCATCGGCCCCTGGAGACCGAAATCCGGTCCTGGATTTAGGTGCAGCAGGAGCTGATTTGAGTTTTATCACTCCTCTGTTCGTTCTCCTCCGTTACAAGCCCAACTGTTACTGGCTTTGGGCTCGCCTCCCAGGTTTCCAGTAATGCACTGGGTGACGTCATGACGTCATGCCAGTGCTACACCCCGCCACCGCTTAGAGAAGAGCGCAGGGCTGGGAGAGGGATTGTGGATTCATGGCTGACTGAGAGATAGGACAGGACTCAGAGATTCACTGAAACAGAGCATCGGGAGGAAAATACCAGGTAAGCAATTATTTTTAGGTTTCTTTTTTATTAGATGCCATTGCTGGGGAGTTGGCACCGATATATTTATATGGCATGGGGGGAGGTTAAATTGGCATTGGGGATTTATAATTTAGCATTGGGGGTTTTAACTTTGCTATGGGGTTTATATGGCTATAAATAATATGAATTGTGATTTTGTGCTGTCTGTGTTTTATTTGTTCTTCAGTTTATATTTTATATCCTTATGTTTTGGTAATATCAGATATATATCGATCTAGATAGATATATATCCATCTATAAACATCTATTTACATCTATATCTATACAGGTGAAACTCGAAAAATTTGAATATTGTTCAAAAGTTCATTTATTTCAGTGATTCAACTTAAAAGGTGAAACTAATATATTATATAGACTCATAACATGCAAAGTGAGATATTTCAAGCCTTTATTTGTATTAATTTTGATGATTATGGCTTACAGCTTATGAGAACCCCAAAAGCAAAATTTAACAAAATTACATGAAATAAAAAAAAAAAGGTTTTTAAATACAGAAATGTCAGCCCTCTGAAAAGTATAATCATGCATATGTACTCAGTACTTGGTTTGGGCCCCTTTTGCACGAATTACCCAGGTAAGATGCTTCTGACATTGTTTGTTGTTCAGGAGCGGCTTGACAAGAGGAATACGACATTTGAAGCCCATGTCCAGGATCCGTCTGTGTGTGGTGGCTCTTGATGCACTAACTCCAGCTTCAGTCCACTCCTTGTGCAGCTCCCCCACTTTTGAATGGCCTTTTCCTGACAATCCTCTCCAGGCTGCGGTCATCCCTGCTGCTTGTGCACCTTTTTCTTCCACACTTTGCCCTTTCGCATAACTTTCTATTAATGTTTTTTGATACAGCACTTTGAGAACATCCAACTTCTTTTGCCATTTTCTTTGGAGGCTTTCCCTCCTTGTGGAGGGTGTCAGTGATGGTTTTCTGCACAACTGTCAGGTCAGAAGTCTTCAGATAACACTTCTTGCACTTCTTACTAAGCAGCAACAGTACAAAGTGAAGGGGTGTTTTTCACTCCACCCCATATAAGGCTCAGAAAATCCAAGCCCCTTGATATAATACCGCATATACGCAATCTACATATCGAAACGATAAGCAGATTACGTTCAATAGCTACTATGCATGCGCAGTAGCTATTGTTCATTGAATTACGTCCGTCTATGGAAGATGGACGTAGTTCTGGATCTACCCCTATGACAGTGCAATATGAATAAATAATAATTTTTTTATTCTTTGCTGTGAAAGACCTTTTGAGTACCTTCTACCTTTTGGAACTTGTGTGATAAACTTTTGAAGTTGCACCAGGGCATTTACCTGTTGAGAGGAGTGACGGTATTCTCCCTATTTATATATATATAAATATATATTACTTCAACTGTGTGTGTCTGTATATCTATGAAATTTAAGGGGGATGAATAAGGTAAGCACTAAAAATATTGATTCATTGGGGGGGGGGGCCTCCAAACCGGTATCTTGCCTAGGGCTCCATGAAGTCTTAATCTGGCTCTGATTACATGCGATGACCAGCCAAATTAATCTGATGCAAGAACCACGTAATACAGGGCACCTACGGGAGCCCTGTAGGACCAAAACTCCTACAGGGCTCTCGTTGGAGTGCTGTATTACGTGTCCTGTGCTCTGCAGAGTCCTGCCGCATATAACGCATACACAGCATACACAGCATATAACGCATAAAGGGCTTAAAAAAAATAAAAAAAATAAACAACATAGAAACCTCCGCCCACACCTCTCCTTGCGCTCTGGGTGGGGGCCCTGCTCGTGCCTTCCTACTTACACGGACAGGACAGTCCCCCGAAAGCGGGACTGTCCTGATGAATTCAGGACAGTTGCGGGGTATGCCTTAATGCATATCATTTAGTCTATCTACCACTTGCACACCACCCCAACTTCCAGTGTGGCACGGCATCTTACCCCTTTAATATCTGGTTATTGCATGGGATGGGATCTGTTGGACAGCTGTTAGAGAACATCAGAAAAACAGTTCTCAATTACAGTGAAGCTGTAGAACGCCATGAATGTTTGAGGGCTTTTCCTGTAGCATACTTACTAGTAAGAAATTATCTGTCATGGCCATGGCACTGCGAGTTCTTCCTGATGGTTGAGGTATGTCACTGTTGTTACGTTGGGCCTGATCCAGACTTACTAATGGCAGCGTTCATAAGTATGATTTTACATACGATTCGCAATTGATTTTTTACATGTGTTCAATTCATAATGTTAGTGTGCATTAAGAAAATCACTCCTACGTAATTGTGTCCTATTTTTAAACTTAAATATTAATTAAGCTAATACCTACGCAAATATTATGGTAAAAAAACTTGTGCAAACATGGTAGAGCTCTGTAACAAAATGTTTATGTAAATATAAAATGAAAATGTGTTAAACACCTTTAAAAAACAAATGCATCATAATATAGCTCTTATAAAGTATCATCATATGTGTATACTGTGTTTTCCAGTTAGCAGGTTTACAAAACAATGCTAAAAAGAAAACTATCAGACCATGAGGCATATGCTAAAAGAACAAGTGTAGGCCCCATGCCAGAATCACTGAGCCTGTCTGATTTGGAAGAATTGACCTTAAGGGCAATCCACACTGCAGAAATCATAGGTGTAGGGGGACCAAGACACCTTGGAAGGTCCTGTTATTTTGTCAATGGGTACCTTTAATATTTAAAATTGTCGTATAATAATGCAAGGATAATACTAAAAACTATTTTAGTAATCAAAAAGCCATGCCAGTTAACAAATAAAATTTAAAAGAAAATCCAAACAAATGATGTATCAAACAGATGGCACCGAAAGGCTGGATGACACCTGTTGAAGATCTGTCTGAGGCTATGGACTTTGTTGAAGTCAGGAATGAGAATGCAGAGCCAGACACCCAGCAAAATCCACAACAACAATCTTAAGCCAATAGACTAATTAATGAAATGGGACCACTACATGAGAGGCTGAAGACAAACCAAAGCACGTTTGATAAACCAGTAACGTTGCTGGAGGAGATCTAGGTGAGAATGTGCCGTCACCATGAGATGGTCGAGCATGAACTTAGTAGGCTAAGACACAACTTTTGTGAAAGAGGCTATTAAGTTCATGCAAAAGTCT
>WWET01001200.1:60097-75109 GCA_011038615.1 Limnodynastes dumerilii
ATGATGCAGGGGCATCAATATCAATTTGCCAGCCAACAACATCCAAGGCCAAAACATCTACCAGGGCCCAGACCGCCACCTGTAGGGGCCAAGCATCCAGCACAATGTAACAGGCAACAAACAGCAGGGGAAAATCCGAAAGATGTGCCAGCCCTGCACCAAAAGGAGGCAAGAAAGTAATGAAGAGAAAAGAAAATAATGTGTAGACTAATTTTTGCAAATTTTATTTTTTTATTATTTGAAAAAATCAGTTCATTGTTTAACAGATAATCAATGTTGTGTTTCTGACAATTACAAGCCTATCTAAAACTCGTTTTAACAAGTACATTGCATTAAGTTATTTTGGTTCTGTATTGTTACAATCTAACATGTTTAAAAAAAACAAAAAACAAATATTGTTAAAAATAAAATACACACCAATTTTTACTAGAATACATAGACAAGTACACTTTCATACAAAAAACAATGTATTTTTAAATAAATATATATTTCTTTAAATACAAAATTCTAAATAAGCATAAAGTTTGATCCAAAATTGTCATATTGGGCCGGATCCAGAACTACGTCCGTCTTCCATAGACGGACGTAGTTCAATAAGTAGTAGCTACTGCGCATGCGTAGTAGCTATTGTACGTAATATGCGTATCGTTTTGATACGTAGATTGCGTATATGCGGTCTTTTGGACGCATGCGCAGTAGCTACTGTTTATTGAACTACGTCCGTCTATGGAAGACGGACGTAGTTCTGGAACCGGCCCATTATTTATTTATAAGGCAAACCAATTGCTGCATTATACAATTTGCAACTTACTTCTTCTCACTACCAACATGCAAGTAAACAAACCAAACTAATTCTAATATGTTTTTTATTTTCAACCTACCCTCATTTGTGTCTTGAGAGCGTTCAGCTGATTGTTTCATTAGGACTATAGCTTGTGGTAATTGGAACCAACAATGTACACACAACAAACAGACACCTAATAGATACGTGTATTGAAGGTGACGTACATGTTATAAACCCTACCTTAACTTTACTCATCATAAATTGAGTTTATTATCTCAATGCGTACCCGTGGATGTCACTTAAATATGAGTGCACGCCATTACATGGTATGCCTATTTTCTACATAGTAACAGCCCTTCGTCTTACGCATTCATAATGCGTCAGTAACGTACCAAAGGTTGGAACGTACATAATTACGATGAGAAAATACTCTTCGATGATGGCACCCCACCCGGATAGACTTGCCTCTGTGGAGACCAGGGTCCAATCCCAAAGCCTTGATGAGGTGTGACCAGGTGTGACCAGACTAGCCACCAATTGAGAGATTGTTGGGTTGCCCCTGACAACCTAATAAACTATCTGTCTAGATGAAGGGGAGACTTGGACCACTTGCGCAGGAGCTCCCACTGAATGAAATTGAGCTTATGGAATGGCTTTGAAGACTAAAACCTTGGTTCCCAGAAGCTGGAAGGTAGAGCATCAATGTAAAAACACCCTTTAATGTCATTTATTTCCTTGATTACTGCAGTGAAGCAGATGATACTGGACCAGAGAAAACATTTTTGAGGATAGTTTACCATGACCAAGCTTTATTCTTAAGAAAAATGGTGATATTGCATATCAGATTGTGAGGTATTGCTGGTATCTGTGGGAAATGGTGAATAGTGAAATATTACTAAAATTGTTATTTTTTTTAAAGAAGGAGTTTATTAAAGTGGCACGTTTGTTGTTTTATTTAATTTTTATTAAGATATTGATGGTGGAGTGTAAATATTCCCACAAATTCCTGTCTATAATAACTGTTTGTCAGAATCTGGTGATATATTGCCTGCTAACATATAATACTTTGATGTGTTAGAGATTTTTCTAGCTTAAAAAATAATGTGACAATTTTTGGCAGATGCAGAGCTGGTCAATAGTATTGTTCAATAATATTATTTCTGCAAGTGACACTGAATCACCAATAAAACCTACTGTAATGATTTATTCAAAGTCTGTTTTTATACAATGTTAATTCTAGGACTAGATCCACACCTCCACAGCTGCATGTAGTAAGGGGAGGCCACCCCTATACACACACACTTGTACAGTATTACCAGGACCTTAATGTAACATTTCCACACCATCCACATGTAAAATGGGGGTGGTGTTGAAATGTGGATTGTATGTAAGGACTGAAGCCAAGCCTTACAGTGCAATTTACATCCCTTCCCCTGCCCACAGAGCAGAAGCGCTTACGCTTTCAGCTCTGGCTCATCCCGCCATCAGAATGCTTACCAGGTCAGATGTGGATCCAGAATTCCGTCCTGGTCCGCTCTGGTACTGTGGCTCCACAGTATAGTCAGTTAAAGTGGCTCATTTGTTGTTCTATTTTATTTTTTAAGATGTTGATGGAGGAGTGTAAATATTCCCAAACTGCATCTCTGTCTATAATATCTGCCCTCATACCTGACTATACTTGTTATTCTCTGCAAACTGAATATTTTATGACTCTGCTTTACATTCAAAACATTGAATTTGAAGTTATAATTCAGTTGTATGGCAGAAGAGATAGCAAATGTCATGACCAATACATAAGATAGGAAAATATTTACACATCATTTTATTGCCATATTCCCTATCTCTGCAAGGTCAGCTTATATTTGTGCAATGTATTCAGACAGTCAACGCAATTGAAGATATAAAAAAAAGCATGTTTGTTATATATAAGCCAAGAACAATACGTCGTACGTAACGTTAGTTTCGCACGCCGACCCTTACAGCGACGTAAGAAGGTTACGTGCATGCGCACAACCTTCAAACAAGGGGAATTACGTACGAGCAGAACGTAATTCCCCTCTCGGAGGGAACCGAAGATTGGGGCCACTGTCCTCACTAATAAAATGACCAATAAAAGCAAAGTTGGACACACTAATACCCATTTAACATCACCATGAAATACCGGGGATTTTCGCCAAAAACCCGGGTCTCGGCAAAATCCCGGGTATTTCGTGGAGATGGGAAAGGTGCACTTCCGCTGGACGCGTGTCAGAAGACCCAGGAAATCAACCCGGGTAAAAAGAAGGGTTATTCCCGGGTCCGACACGGGTAGGGGTGCAGTGTGAAAGGTGCTACCCGGGTTTTTCAACCCAGGTAGCACCTAACGCACTTAATTGGTGCAATTTTTTTTTACTGTTGCCCTGGCAACAAGTGTTGCCAGAGAAACATAGAAACATAGAAAGTGACGGCAGATAAGAGCCACATGGCCCATCTAGTCTGCCTAGTTGTTTATTAAAACTATACTGACCCTAGACTCTATTTACTCTCAATTTAGTTTAAGATTAAGAATATGTTTATATTTATACCAAGCATGTTTAAACTGTTCTACTGTGTTACATGTTTAAACTGTTCTACTGTTAGCCTCAACCACCTCAGATGGGAGGCTATTCCACTTATCTATAACCTTTTCAGTGAAGTAATTTTTCCGCACATTTCCTCTGAATCTACCATCCTCCAGTTTATATTCATGCCCTCGTGTCGGTAAACAAATTACGTTGTCTGTTGATGACAGGGCAGACCTGGGTCTCTGAATTTAATGGGTCTGCCCTGCAGTGTGAAACGGGGTCTGTGACCCTGGGATCCTCTGCTGCCCCGGCAATATCCCGGGTCTCTGAACCCGGGATATTGCCTAATCAGAAGATGATCCCAGGGTCACAGACCCTGTTTCACATTGCAGGGTTGACCTCTGAACCCGGGATATTGCCGGGGTGGTGATGTGAAAGGGGTATTAGGAATATGCACAGGGTAAAAATAATTGCACATTTTTAATAACTTGTTACTATGTTATGCCTTAGACAACAGGACTTATTGTTATGAAATTTGTAAAGGACTGTGCACACTTGCCACATTACACATATTGGGCCATATGCAGACTACCAGACATATAACATATATGTCCGGTATTTTGCTTTTTCCTACTGCCCATGCGTAGTACATTTTTTACGTTATCTACGTATCTTTTCTTACGTAGATTGCGTAAATGCGGTCTTTCAGACCGCATTTATGCAATCTACGTAAGGAAAAGATACGTGGATAACGTAAAAAATGTACTTTGCGTGCGCAGTAGGAAAAAACGCTAAACACCGGACATGTATGTTATACATCCAGTAGTATGCATACGGCCCATAGGGTCTGATTCAGGTGCATGCAAAAATAAAAAACAAATGTCCTAGCCTGAGCCTCAAACACCTGAAGAAAGCCAAAATAAATATCAAATGGTTCTTAAGGGTATTTTCATATATGTGAGTAAATCCGCACTGAGGTTCAAAAGAAGGTCAGAATATATTGAATGGACTTCACACACTTTAAAAATACACTTACGGAATAAAAAAAATGCCTATGACAAACATTCCGTTTCCACACATTTTAAAGAGAACCATCAATGTTCATACAAATCAATCACAATGGTGAGCATTGATAAAGTGCAACCAGGGAGGAGAGAAAAGGAACATAATAGAGCTGTTAGCTGAGCAGAAGATGGAGTGGATATATAAAATGAACACTCTAGACTCAGGTGGACTCAACTCAGACTTTGAACTGAAATGGTTTTTATAATACAATTTTATGGAAAATGATTTACATTTATAGTCATATGTTTACAGTATGTATTGAAATTGCTCTTAGTCATTATCTTATTCTTATCAATGCCATGGATGCCGTCTTGTAGATTATTTATTTATATATTTATAATATGTCAATTGGTTTTAAATTGCTAACATTTATTTCTACTTTTCTTAATTATCCGTTTCTACCAGATATATCATAAATATTATAGTTATAATGTTTTGTCACACTGGAAATTGTATTTTTTTCATTGTATCCTATAAAACTTTTCATTGTACCCAATAAGGAGGAGTGGTCTTAAGTTATAAATAGAACCTTGACTAATGGAGTCACGAAGAGTCATCTGCATTATATGTTTTGTATTTGTCTTAGCCCAAGGATACTTTTAAAACCTATGTTATGGATCATTCTACATCAGCCCTAAGACTGTTTTAGTATTTTGCTATTTTTGGCACTATACTTGTCCAGAATTCAAGGTATTTATAAGTATATGGAATCTAAGCCAAAGGGCCAGAGAGTAACTTTCAAATGTTTGGCTAAGTACAGTATGGGCAGGGTTATTCACGCTAGGGGCCATATTCAGTGACGCGTTTTTGCGGCGAGTCCTGTGCGTATTTTTAGGTTCGGTTCAACTGCACATGCGTAGTAACTTTATTTACGGAGTTCACATAGACTATACATGTGGAAGTGCCTCCGGAATGGACATATGAATCACACGTGGGTAAATACGCACGGATCTCCCACATTAAAATACACACGTGAGAAGGAGCTTGAAATTAAAAGAAAGTTACTCCTGGGCAAAACTGGACTGGATTAAAGGTGAGTGCAGGGGGGGGGGTTGGTTGCCTTATAGCAACTGCACCCCTAGCACACACTATAGTTGCACCCCTGATATCACTCATCCCAGGCATTCTGTTCAGTTTTGCCACTCAGCTCAATAAAGTTGTAGTTCTTTAACAAAAAATGTTTTTCACAAGTCTGTCTGGATGTTCAGCCCTCCATGATTGGCTGATCACAGTCATGTGATGCTTCCTATCAGAGACAGGAAGAAGGAAATACAAGGCTCCACATTTTAAGCAAAAATTGTGAATTTGGTGGGACAAACAGAGGTATGGCTTGTTTCGACTCGGAACCACAAACTTTGGATGTTTGATTTCACAGAATTAAAACCGCTCATCTCTACTCAAAAGGAACCATTTCACAAACATAAGACATCACATACACAAGGGCCTTAATATGAACAACAATTCCCTACTGCACATAACTTATATAGAGATGAAAGGGCACTTGTGATTGGCTGTTCTTCTGTTAAGTTAGACAAATTACATCTTACAAGCAGTGTGTCAATTCTCTGAGGGTTATTAATTTAATTAAATGAGTAGTCTAACAAATAATATTATCATCTTGCTATGTTTAATTAAGTATTATTGTTAAAAAATGAGTTATAAGTGAATGGGTTCAGAGTCTAAATGTGTACATTTTATCACTGGTGTCATTAAATTCTGGTGTAAAGCGATCCTCCCTAAAGTTACCAGATGTTCTACACTGATTTCAGGTGATATTCACTTTATGGTACAAAGTTCATATTGGAATCAAACATTTGGCAAATCTGGACACTAATTGGGAATATTTTGTTATCTTTGGAACCCTCGTGTATCATA
Organism: Limnodynastes dumerilii; assembly: GCA_011038615.1. Lineage (NCBI taxonomy): Eukaryota > Metazoa > Chordata > Amphibia > Anura > Limnodynastidae > Limnodynastes > Limnodynastes dumerilii. Next base: position 66,365 of record WWET01001200.1, read on the forward strand.
TAATGTTATATAAAAGAATAGGTCATTTATACTTAATAATTTAGCAATAAGCAAATATGACCTTAAATGCCATTCTGTCCCTGCACTGGATCTACAACAATACTATGGCACACAACCAATTTTAGTGCAGGTAAAACAGTGTAAATGCATGGTAACAAAAATTCTTAGTAGAAGCTGAGTATTTCTGTTTTTATTTATTAAGAATTTTGTCGGTCACCAGTCATATAAAAAAGTCCTCGGATAAACTTCTGGATGGTTACATGACTTTGGAAATAAACTCCCCTTTACTGTCAGAAAAACAAAAGCAGGATCTCAATCCACGGGTTATTCATATTCTCTCTGCTAAATCCCTGCCTGAAACGCCAACTCCAATCAGTGTTTTACAGGTAACACATAATTCTAGATTTACTTATATTAACTTATAATTGCTTGCAGTGTTCACTTGTCATTATTGATGACTTATCACTAAAGACATGTAGTTATAATGATCTGATAATTAATATACTGCTTTCAAGTATTCAGAAAATATCATTATTATTCTATGAAATCTGATCAAATGAGATTGCTGGTATGTAATAAAATGTCTGTGATAAAAATGTCACTATTATGTTGAGTAGCTTCTTATTGTATGAACAAGTTGTAGTGCCGCTTTGCAAAAATGATTAATTTATGGAGATCAAAATATAACCATTAACATAACATTTATGTCAGGCTCAGTTCCGGTTCATTTTAAGCTCAAGATTTAATTTTGTTACATTCCTTTCCCCAAATTACTTATTATATTTCCACCACGCAGATAAATCCTTCTCCCCAAATAACTTAATACATTTCTCCTCGCATGAAATATTATACCCTTTCCAATTTGGGACCCTATTTACACTTAAGTAAGTATAGAAAATGCGCACGACCAGGACCCAAATATGCGCATGGAAACCCTGGCCGCCTGATTGACATACACAGATGTCTGACTTAGGACTGATGCACGCATTGCCACGTAACGAGTCCAGCATGCATGGCTAGAGGGACAAGATTTTTAATGCAAATGATCTGCACACGGGCTACTTATGTACAGTATGGGTGTGCCAACAGAGTTAGGACTGATTCACAGGTAGGAGCGCCTTGTGTAAACTAACTAACTAATACGCACGGGAAAAGTTAAGGTAGCCCTCGACCATTTGTAAGTTGCAGAACTGTGTTGTTTGCTGTGAGGCCATGCGTCTTCTCTTAATTAGTTCGGCCCACACCTGCTGCGTGTTTATAATCAATGGATGTGTGTTTTTAAATGAAACAAATAATAGCTTGTTTATTTTTTCCTATGCTCATTTGGTAAAATGAAGGTCGAATAGACCTGAATGTGTTAAACACCGAGGTTGGGCCTGGCAACTTTGGTTAGTTACTGGGGTAAGTTAACTTTTTGGCGGGAACCAATTAGAAGGTGGGGTTGTGTTGATAGGGTTAGACATGGCCAGTGATGAGATGGGGCACTGTGATAGGTAAGCTGCTTTGGTGATAGTGGGGTTATAAAATTAGTGTTTGGGGGGGAGTGAGCAGATATTTTACTCCTCAGGATGAGTGGTGGTGGACACAAGCAATTATCTGGGCGCTTCTGAATTGGTTTTGTATTGGATATTTTTTGGCTAAATTTTTACTTAATTTTTTATTAATTTCAATAAATTTTTAATTATTTTATTAATTTGGTTAGTTATTTTAGTTTATTATTGTTTTATATAATTTTAATTAGTAGGAGTTGTGATGCAGGGGAGAGCATGTCTGCGAGGGTCCGAGGCAAATTCAACTTCATTGGGGCGCAAGCATCTCGCTGGCACCGGCGGAGTTCGTGGGAGTGCTGGTGGGCCTGCTTCAGTGTGTGCTGGAGAGTGCTCACAGGCAAGGGGACAGGCTCGGCATCGTAATGACATCACAGCGCCATTGTACCAGCACCAGCGTAACATGTCATCTGTGGTGCCAGTGCCCGGAGAGGAGGAAACCAGGAGTCGGCGCCGGAGGCTTGTGGCATCAGCAGAGTCTGCTGAGAGAAGAGAGGTTAGCAACGCAACGGAGGTTATGGACTTTGGGAAGTCTTGCTATGTGGGGAATGAGGGTCAAGTTGGCAGCCAGTTTAAAAATGGGAAAGTGGTAGGAATTGAACATTCTGAACTTGTTAACAGGGATTGTAATAGAAGAGTTAAAAAGGAAAAAACAGGCTGTGTCTGGACAATGGACAATACATGGTAATGAGAAGGATCCTAGAATTGAACGTTCCGCGGTCCACATTCAAGGTTTAGGAACAGCAAAAGTGAGAGGTCTATTGATTTGATTATTGACAATAATGTTTTTGAATTTGTTTCTCAGGATGTTTTACCTGATGCGACTACAGTCACAGCGTCTGAGCCTACAGTTAGCAGCAAGAGACAGGGTAACCAGAATCGGCGGGATATTTCTTCTAAAATCCAGATATGAAAGAACATGTCGCCGGTCCATTACATGCCGGTCACAGACGAATTTTGGTGAAGACGCCGAGAGTTTGAGTGGTGAATGTCCTAAGGACGTAGATTCTTTGTCAGAAATTGTGTCCACTGAAATAATTATTTCTAAATTAATGTGATGGATTTAACTAAATGACAAGGTATCAACCGCTAGGTAGTTTATACATTTGCAAGACTTTAACATTTTAAAGGTGCCATTATTTTGTTTTTATTTTGTGAAGGTATTTTTTTTTATTTTTAAATTATTTTTAATTTTGTGAATAAACACCATTACATTTACATATAACATACATATAATATTACATTACACCCCCTTCTCTTATATCCCTCTCCACACATTACACCTTTTCTCTTATATCTCTTTCTACACATTACACACCCCTTCTCTTATATCCCTCTCCACACATTACTCCCCCTTCTCTTATATCCCTCTCCACACATTACACCCCTTTCTCTTATATCCCTCTCCACACATTACTCCCCCTTCTCTTATATCCCTCTCCACACATTACTCCCCCTTCTCTTATATCACTATCCACACATTACTCCCCCTTCTCTTATATCTCTCTCTGCACATTACACATCCCTTCTCTTGTATCTCTCTCCACACATTACACCCCTTTCTCTTATATCCCTCTCCACACATTATACCCCCCTTCTCTTATATTCCTTTCCACACATTACCCCCCCTTCTCTTATACCCCTCTCTACACATTACACACTCCTCTTATACCCCTCTCTACACATTACACACTCCTCTTATATTCCTTTCCACACATTACACCCCCCCCCCCCACTGTCTTTATATCCCTCTCCACATTACATATTACACATTTCCTCCCTTTTGGCATCTCCCTCTCCACACAGTACACACTCCAGTTCCACCTCTTTTACCTTACCTGCTCCAGTCTCCTGCACTTCCTTCCTTCAGCTCTGTGAATCCTCTTCCTGCAGTGCCAGTAGAAAGCTCCGCCCCCTCTGCTCGTGTATGCAGAGTGAAATGCAAGAGAATGTGGAATAACCCTAGCTCTGTGTAGGGAGGGCAGCTATACATTATCCCAGGATGCCACTCAAGTAATTCCAATATTATAAAAGTAATGGGAAAAAAGTGGGGAAAAAAACACTAGACTGAAAACTAAAATAATATTCAGGACTAAATCCTTACAGTAAATAAGAAAAGGATTTACCTCGCTAACAAATCCAGGCTGTCAGAAGGGGGAGCAGAGGAGCGGGAGAACGTCCTCTGCATCCAGCCAGGTGAAGTCAGAACAAATACTCGCGAGATTAAGCCTTACTCTCACAGAGTGTAATTGAAGACATTCGCTGACTGGACGCTGTAATGTTGTTTAGTGTGACAGCCTGCGGGCTTAAACTGATCTTTACTGACACGATGAGTAAAAATCAGCTTAAGTCTGGCACTGTTATATTAAACAAAATTACAGCTTTACAGCCAGAGGACCGTTGCGGCTGCCTGCCGTTTACCACCTGACTACATATGTGCACATTTTAACAAGCCATTTCTGTTATAGAATGCTCTTCACAGATCATCTGTGTTTTTGCCAAATGTTTATATATACTTACCTAAATTCCTTTTGGCATGCTTATCTTACTGGTAAATTAGCTTTCAGGGCCTCACAATTTTTTTTGTTTTGTTTAAATGCTATAAATTTATTTTTCTGTATTTCTGGCGAACCAGTGACGAGTTTGAGATAGGTGATGAAAGCCGCTGTAATTTGAAGGCCTGGATTACACCTCAAGAAAGCAAGAAAAAAAGCAGGAGAACTAGAAAATCAGAGTTTGAGATAGGTGATGAAAACCCCCTTCTCTTATATCCCTCTCCACACATTACACCCCCCTTCTCTTATATTCCTCTCCACACATTACACCGCCTTCTCTTATATCCCTCTCCACACATTACACAACCCCCTTCTCTTATATCCCCATCCACACATTACACCCTCTTCTCTTATATCCCTCGTTACACATTACACCCCCTTCTCTTATATCCCTCTCCACACATTTCACCACCCCTTTTCTTATATCCCTCTCCACACATTACACAACCCCCTTCTCTTATACACCTCTCCACACATTACACCATCACTACATTAGTAAATGTGAAATATTTTCATATTTTCCAGGAGAAATGTCTGCCAGTATACTGCAAATACAAATTCCAGGATGAACCTTTTCACCAGACACATGGACAGTCACATGGAACACATGTATACTTTAGGGATGTCAATGTTATATTTGCAGGAACCAAAAGTCCTGGTAAACTGCGTGAGTTTCTTCTTGGCCCCCCAATAGCGATTGAGGTACATGATCGAGACCAGAAAAAGACTATCAAAAAGCCTTCACTATTTGGCATGGAGCCTGAAGATGAAAAATTGAGCAATGTTGGTCTTGTGACCTTTAAATGAACTGACAACGAACGAGACAAGTTGTGGGATCCTTATGGGATTGCAAGGAGAAGTTTGCCTGAACTGGCCTGTGGTGCCAGGTACCTAAACCTTCTCGTCCTAATTAACGGTTGTGAAAGACCAGACCCTACAGGATATAACTCTGATAACAAAAAAGGGAGAATACTTGGAATTAAAGGGTCAGTTGATGGACCACAGGATTCATCTCTTCCAGTAGGACATTACTTCGATGCTCAGTCTCATCTGAAAATACGAGTTGACCTAGCAGTACCACTTTCTCCAAAGATTGAGATTACTGAATGTCCCTTTGGATGAATTATTTACGGATTTGACTACAAAAACAAACAATTGTTAAATGATATTATCCAAAATGTTACAGAAATTAGCTCAAGGGCATATCAGGTAAAAATATTCTATATATTTTTAATGGAAAACTGTGTTTTTTTTTTACCTCTTATGGGGGCTCTAGGGATAGATGTAGTATGAGAAATTCTAGCACTTAAAAAGTTCTACTGACACTCAATCTATTCTTACTTTTAACCACAAATGACAATATAGGTTAGGAACTACCATTGGGTCTATGGGACCTTTATCGCCTGGTGCAAACAGAAGACATCCACATCTTTTTGGAGTTTCTCCTTCTTGCACATAATTTTGTATCATGAATGAACTCAATTAGGGACCACATTTCAGTGTTGTCTATTTATTTCACAAAAATTAGCTTTGCTGCCAGATGTAGAGACTTTCATCCATCCTTTAAGTCAATGAATGTGGTAGAATTTATGAAAGTACATTTTCAGGAAATTTTACAGAACAGATACCTTTGCATAGTACTTTTGAATCCTTAGCTGACAGCTTAGGCTATGCCAAGGTAAAGAGTGTTCTTTTCCTTAGGAACAGCTTTAGAACTCCAGTGTATCTGGTGCCAGAGAAAATGGGATGTTGTTTTTCTTACATTAAATGCTTGACTTGTAATCAATCTATCCTTTTTATTTCTTTGTCCCCCTTACTCTGATGTTTCTTGATCGTTTTTCTTCTCTCTTTCTCTCTCTCTCTCTCCCTCTCATATTGACTAAGGCCCGTATTCAGAGTACCGGACGTATAACATAAACATCCGGTGTTAACATTTTTTAACGTAATCTACGTATCTTTTTCTTACGTAGATTGTGTACATGCGGTCTTTCAGAATACGGCCTAAATTACTAATTTATGTCTCATTTGGTATGTAGTGAATACGCAGCTAGCTGTCAATGTGACTTGGTGAACAATAAACATACACAAACACTAAAACTGTGCACAGATCCATACAGTTTTACAGAATAAGAATTTGGAATTAAATGGCTTAATGTCTTACACTTTATTACAGGCCAGAAGACCACAAAAAGTCTGAAGATTCTGTACAACTCTGAAATGTCTTTTCATGAGCGTTTATACAGAGATCTTGAAGTTTTGGTGGGTCACATCCATCTTTATGAGCCTCTTTCTGCCATACTGAAACAGCCCCTTCTCTACATCAGGGATATGGTTCCTTACGAGTCTTTCCAAGCTTTGTCCAGGCACATTAACTTTTTTTCCTTTTAATGGTTATTCTGTGACTATTTTATTCAGGTCTGATCCAGATTTAATAACGTTATCCAACTTACGCAAGCCACTTGTGAAAGTCAGCCTTAATGTTCTGTAGCGTAAATAGGTAGTGTGCGTGTCAGTAGGCACATGCGTACAGATCTGCATGCGGAGGTACACAGATTTGTATATAGAGAACTTAAAGTTGCCATATGGCTGAGGATATTGACTAAAGTCTGCATGTGAGAGGGTAGTGCTATTGGAGTGCATTTCCCCCTTGCGTGTGGACTTCCAAAGCTCTATGCAAATGGAACACGCACGCAGGTCTGGAACAGGTCCATTGTGTCTACCACAGTGGCAGAAGTACCAGAGACAATGGCAGCGCTGTGCTCCAGAGATGGGCACTTCTACATTGTCAAGGAAATTAATCACTTTTGAAAAAGGGCCAGCCCCGAAACGCGTCAAGGATCCTGATACTTGGACCTGTGTGTGTGTGTGTCTCCTCCTGCAGGCTTGCCTTCCACTTGGGACTGCTTTTCCACCTTTTGCTCGGACGTCCTTATTGCTGCAGCCAGACCTGTGTGGGAACTCTGCGTTGCTCCCCTTGGTAGGAGTTTTGTCTCCCCATTCGGCACCTTGTTTATGCATTTATATTATGAATTTTATATGCATTTTATATGAATTGTTTTTTGTACTTACATTTTAATTATTTATTGTGTATAGTAAAGTTTCTAATTTTTAAGCCATCTTTTGAGATTGACTAATGATCGCTTTTTGATGAGCCTGGTTTGAGATTTATTATTGGTATATATTGATATTTCCTTCCTTAATTAATATTTTGATTTCAGGGTATTTATTATTGTGTTTTTCTCTAATACTTTTTTTTCTCTCCACATGTCATATCATTTTATGGATGTATGAGCATACCTAGGAAGAAGTTTGTTGTGGAAGAATTCACCCATCCTCCAGCTGAATGAACTATTTTAAAGGATCATCCAGTAACCTGTATGCCGTATATTTGCATTGATATTTATTGCATTTTTATACTATCTTCATTTAATATAGGCATTTTTAGTTTTATATTCTTTTAGTGATTTATCTAGGCCTCTGTTTTAATTGCTTAGTTACAGTACCATCTACCAGTGCTGTTTCCCTACCCCATTTGTTTATTCTACCAACTTTTCCATTGTCCCCTAAAACAGTCTTGTGTCCATTGTCCCTGCTTGTGTTCCCAGGGTGAGTCTCTGTGTTCTTCGCAGTGGACTGGGTAGCTGGGTTTAAGCAGAGGGAGGTTACATACAGACCTCTCCACTCTGGGGCCTGGCCAGAATTTAAACTACCGGTGCTGGTCTAACATGAATTGAGTCAAAAAGTGAGGGTGGAAATGTAATAAGTTTAGTTTTGGACATAGTAACTTAAGCAAGTACTGGAACATATAAGGGGATATAGTATATAGACAACTGTGCACACGAGAAAGAGAGAAAATATAGGAAAGTTAAGGTAGATATGGATGTCACTGACAGAAATTGCATTAAAACCAAAAGAGTTTGAGTAGGGGGAAAATGTAAAGGGGGAAAGTAGAAGACTTTCTTACTATCTTTATTCTTTAGTATTGAGTATTCTTAAGTATTTTAGTATTTAATATATTTAAATTAATATTCTTTAGTTCAGTAGGACGGTATGTTTTTTTTTTAAATGTGTAGGAATTGTAAGAAGCTTTCGAAGGAATAAATACTTCCTAAGGGTTGTATATTTACTTTCTACCTGTTTCACAATTTATATTTGTTTATAATGTTGATTTATGGTCATATATGTTAATAATTTTTTAGAACTTATTTTTTTACTTCATAATGTGATACTGTATTTGTATTTTAAGTTTTGTCATTTACAAGTACCATCGTTGAAAATTGCTTGGAATATAATGGTTTAATAAGGTTACTCACTATTGCAGCTATAAAAGACCTTATTGTATGTATATACGATATCCCCCTGATGAAGTCCTGTGGTGACGAAACACGTAGGGTCGGGACATACAACTCTCTCGCATTCACCTGGACTGAATAAGAAAACGTGGTGCTGGGAAGGCAACTGCTGCTTCGCATCAACAGTCTGGTAACATTGTCTGAGGTTGGAGCTGTATAGTTCGGTGGCTGAGTTTAGTTGATATGCCTCAGTTTTACCTATTTTTGGTACGCAATTCTTAATGTGTGATTTTTTTTTTTAACTTAATAAGTGTTTACTCAATGTTGCACTATGGATCACCCCTCTGCTTT
>WWET01001200.1:82071-92182 GCA_011038615.1 Limnodynastes dumerilii
CAAACAAGAGTTGAGTTGAGAGATGATGTTTCCTATCCCAAGTCTAAATAACAGTGTGATAGTAAAGCTGGTCAGTATCTGTGTGCAGTAAGCAATTCAAAGATATATCCATGCATGCAAAGAATACAATTAACTTGACTCCCCATTCACATAAATATGAAGCATTGCAGCCGAGGCATTTGTGACGTCTCACTGTAATGCTGCAGGTTTTCTGGTCTTAGATCTGCCATTGACAATTAGCGCCACAGTTACAGCAGATTGATTTTCTGACAGATTGATTTTTTTGGATATGTTGCCAGCATATATTGTGTCCAGTCCGTGCCCCAGGAGCAGAGCCTGCGGGATGCTGTCCATGGGGTGATGCAGGGCTTGGATAGCGCCAGGCTGGAGAGGTGCTCATCCCCCTGCTCCCCACTGCGCAGTGCCGCCCTGCCCCTGAAATGGACAGCTGTTAACCATTGTAAGGCACTATTACCACTCTGGTGAGGGCACGTTACAGCGTTTAACATCAGTGCTCATTAATGCTGCAGCGCCACCCCCTCCTGATTATTTACTAAATGATGCTAGCATGACCTAATGTCACTTAAGAGTCATTCACATTGGAGCCTGCTGCAAAGGAGAGAAGTAGCCGGAAGGAGAGAAGGTAAGTATATTATAGAAGTGAAAAGGGGAATTCTAGGGGGTTGAAAAGACATGATGGGGATACTAGGGTGGCTGGAGAGACATGATGGGGGATTCTGGTAACTGAAGAGACATGATGGGGAATACTGGGAGCTGAAGACACATGATGGGGAATACTGGGGAGACTGGAGACACATGATGGGGAATACTGGAAGCCTGGAGAGACATGGGGCCTGATCCAGAGCTACGAAATTGTCCGATTTCGAGCGAGCGTACGACCGTTTTTTGCGTATTTTCGTACGAAAATACGCAATGCGCATGCTCAGTATGACAACTTCCGGTCGGCTGGACGACATGAGCGGATAGCGGTCATATTGTGAGCGAAGTGTTCGCTCGAGGGGCGTGCGTTCAGTACGACGGTCGCCTGGGCGCTCGTTTTACTACACGGAGGCGGGGATAGCCATTTAAATTGTACAGTATGGGCGTGCTAAGCCCGTACGCTTTGCGTATTATGTGCGAAAATTTGTACGGCCGACGGTAGTACCTAGTGTAGGGTATAGCCGCCGTAAGCAGGTACTTTACAATGGGAGTGTTAGGGCCGTGTATGTTTATACGCACGGGCGAACGTACGCATTCGCCCGTCGGACGGCACCGTCGTAGCTCTGGATCAGGCCCATGATGGGGAAAACTGGGAGCATGGACACATGATGGGGAATACTGGGAGCTGGAGAGATGTGATGGGGAATACTGGGGGCGAATGAGGCATGATGTGGAGTATTCGGAGCTGAAGACACATGATGAGAAATACTGGGAGCTGGAGATGCATGATGAGGAATAGCCCGGAGGCAATCTACATACCAAAGTGATACGTAGATTGCGTAAAGGACCTACTACGCATGCGCAGTAGGTCCTTTACTACAGATATGCACCTAAGAAGCGGGAAACAGGGAGGGAGATGTCTAATAGTAAGTTGGACAGGAAGGGGGTTGTGTAATTGTGGGGGGCGTAGGGAGAGAGATGTGTAATGTAAGGGGGACAAGGGGGGACCATGTGTATGGAGGGGGTGCAGGGAGGGGCAGGTGTATTGGAGAGGGGGATCAAGAAGGCAGGTATGTCATTAAGGGGGATAGGATGGGAAATATGAAATGGGAAGGTGGAGGTGATGTGTAATGGAGGCTATCTTCATTTTCTCCACAGACTTTCAGTGGGGTTAGAATCAACATGAGGCGCAAAGGGAAGAACCCAACAATCAAAATACATTTAAATAAAACAATACTTCCTTTTAGCCAGCAAATGCTAGAGAACTTGCTCACTCTACTCCTTGACACACTATACTATGGGAGGACGGAGTTGGGGGGGGGGCACCGTACCGTTCACTTGCTCCAGGTGCCATTAATCCATGCTACACCTCTGGAAGTGGACAGAAAACGTAATCACAACATAGAACATGAAATTTCATCAAGTGAAAGAGAACAATTTTGAGTATGTAAACTTCAAGTTAGTAAATCAATGAATGTTTTGTTTATGAGTGACCAAATCTATAGTTTATTTTCTCACAATGAAAGTAGGACCAAGTGTCCAGGTATATAGGGACCGAGTGTTCAGTTTTTATAGAGTCTGGCTAGTAAAGTAGCTTTAATGGTTCTCCTAAAGTCATCCAAGAAACCATGGTTTTGGATGTCTCCATACATCAGATACATAGTAGTTGCGTCGCTTTGAGAAAGGGACCACCCCGAAACGCGTCAAGGAATACACACAGAGCACTCCGCTCTAACCAGAACTACATCTTCACTTTGATTCCAGCTTACCCGGGACAGCTGACAGGCGAGAGTGAGATCACTCCGGTTTAGGTACGGAGAACCTTTCCTCCGGTTTTGTGTTTTATGTGAACTTTTATATTATTGGTTTTTATGTAATAAATTGTTTTTGCTTATATCTCCTTTTGCATGGTAGGAATTCATTGCCTAGTACTGGGGTACATTTATACTGTCTTAAGTGAAATCACCACTGACCACCTTCTTAAAGGAGACTTACCAACATACCTATTCATCTGAATATTAACCCTGTGCAGATCATTTCAAATTTGACTTTTTTTTTTTTTTACTTTTTATGTTTTATGTTTCAAGTTTGATATGCCATTATCAATATCCCTTTAATACTTGTATTAACCCAGAATAGCGCCCCCCCTAGGTGTTTTGACTGAGCTGAAGATACAGGTGAGACTGTTTCATTTCAAGTGTAATGACTTGTCTATTAAGTAAAAAAAAAAAACATTTTACCTGACTTGTTACATTGCTAAACAATTTTACAAGTGTGTAGGACATTTTTAAAGTAAATGATGAATTGTGATTCTGGAATGAGAGGTTTATATTTTAAAAAGATTGTATTACAAATTTGGTGACACTAGAATGTGAGCTCTGCAAGACAGATTTAACCCTTTCAGGAATGTACAAAAATAAAATGCTGCTATGTTTTTAGAGCATTCTGTTATTTCTTTAACTTTATTTTATTAAAGCAGCAGATGTACAATATATAAACATTGGTATATAATAGACAGAAGCTGCTATGGCATTTTTTTTAAAAATTTACAATAAAGTAATGTTATAACAATTTTATCAAACATTGAAAGGGTGGGGGTGGAGGGAAGATCACCAAGCTAGTCATCTAAAGAGCAAAGAAAATGTTGGAGATGCACGGGATGGCGAGGCCACAAAAAGTTATAGCAGTAGATTTACTATCAAGGAGGTTGCAAAGTTAACCTCAGTTGGGAATGAGTAGGAGATTGTAGGTTGAACCAAGGGAACCACACCTTGTAATAGGCTTCTTCTGTGCCTCTCAGATTGGCATTTATTCTTTCCATGCCTGCAACAAACCAAATGTATGAAATCAGGGAGCGTAGGGGGGGGTGGGGCTGGTATTTCTATAAGTTTTGCACTTCTGACCACAAGATTAAGACCCTTTTTAATGCATTCTTAATACAGTGTTTGACCTTGTAATCTTGTCTGGAAGCAGCATCTGCCAAGTGTTCTTGGACCAAAGATACTATTTTGGCAGTTATAAGGGGTAAAAAAAACCCCCACATGATATATGACCCTAAGTAGTAACTCTGTTTAGAGCATAGGTTTCCAAACCAGTCCTCAAGCCCCCCAACAGTGCATGTTTTCCAGATCTCCCTACAGAACAAGGTATATAATTATACCACCTGTTGATCTTTTAAACAGTCAATAATGAACACATCTGTGCTCCACCAAGGAGATCTGGAAAACATGTACTGTTGGGGAGCCTTGAGGACAGGTTTGGAAACCACTGGTTTAGAGATAAACCCCCCATAGAAGAAAATCTTTGAAAGTCCAGGTGACATTATAAAGTTGAAGATTAGTGTAACTAACATGACTGCATTTTATTTTACTTCTAGCATAGGAGGTCATCTACTGATTGTTGGGGTATTTTTTCTTTTTGCTTGTGTCTAGATTTCCTCTGCATTTCATGCAGGTAGACTGGAGGAATGGTCAAGAGTGTGGCAACTGCAGTTTAATGCCAAAAAATGCAAAATCATGCACTTGGGACATAAAAACCCAAAGGCTCAATATTTCCTTAATGGCATTACATTAGAATCTACCGAGGAGGAAAGGGATCTAGGAGTCATTATTTCCAGTAACTTGAAGGTAGCCAATCAATGTAACAAAGCAATGAAAAAGGCAAGTCAGATGCTTGGTTGCATAGGGAGAGGAATTAGTAGCAGAAAGAGAGAAGTAGTGATGCCCCTTTATAAATCATTGGTACGCCCTCACCTAGAATACTGCGTTCAGTTCTGGAGGCCATATCTCCAGAAAGACATAAATACATTAGAGACTGTGCAAAGAAGAGCAACTAAAATGGTCCATGGCCTTTGTAACAAATCATACCAAGAAAGGCTAGAGGAACTAAACATGTATAGCTTGGAGCAGAGAAGGGAGAGGGGGGACATGATAGCAGCTTTCAAATACATCAAGGGTTGTGACCAGCTTGAGGAGGGTACCATTTTTCAAAAGAAAAGGTGTAATAGAACACGAGGGCATGGATACAAACTGGAGGGTGGTAGATTCAAAGGAAATGTGCGGAAAAATTACTTCACTGAAAGGGTGATAGATAAATGGAATATTCTCCCATCTGAGGTGGTTGAGGCCAATACAGTAGAACAATTTAAACATGCCTGGGATAAATATAAGGGTATCCTAAATTGAAACCCAAATTGAGGGTAAATAGGGTCTAGGGTCAGTATAGTTTTCAATAAACAAATGGGCAGACTAGATGGGCCATGTGGCTCTTATCTGCCGTCACTTTCTATGTTTCTATGCACTTTTTTTATTAACCTAGAAATTGATTTTAGGGCCTACCATATTTGTAATTTTATTAATAGAATGGTAATTGTATAAGTTTTCATTTTTTTTTATTTTTTTTTCAGATTACATTCTATGGAACATTTGTATATGTGCCAGAGGCGAATCAATCCTTTAAACACAGAGGAGATAAATACTTTCAACTTGATCAAGCCAAAACTGACAAAAGACACAAAGATGGCTGCCGATCTGAAGAATCGTGTACAAATCCTTAGCTATGAAGGAGTCATTCTTCATATTCAGTGATGGGAAACAAACCATTACTTTCACCGCTTTGATTATTGCATAGAAAGAAATATAAAATTGTCTTATCAGGCTGCAGTTACTGCAATTTGTACACATTATATTAATTTTTCAGATAATGATATGATTCACAGTGCCATTACTTTCTCTAGTGCTGAGTGCAGACACAAACATGTCTTTAGTAACTTCTCAATATGCTTTTCCTTTGTTCTGTCCACAGGTGAGAACAGCTATAAAGATGATACTCTTATATGTTTTACTATTTTCAAAATACTATCATCTGCTTCAATGAACAATAAACTTTGTTTTATTTCCCACAACCTAAATTCAATGAACGCATTCTATCTTTTATTGTAGTCTTGAGAACGTATTATTTGTGTTTAAAAATACAATGCGAGTTTTATTTGAAATTTGTTCTCATGTTACCAACCACTGTGTAGTGCGCTGTGTAGCAATAACAATTACCATTGTGCATGTTTAATCATATTTACAATGACATTTTAATAATGATGTACCAACAAATAATGCAATTAGACCTGACTCGCCATTCTAAAGGCTAATGGCAATAATTTAAATTTATACTAATTACCATGGGCCTGATCCAGAGCAACGACCGCAAGCGAGCGTACGATCATCGTATGCGAAAATTCGGCCAAAAATTCGCTACGCGCATGCCCAGTATGACAGCTTCCGGTCGCCTGGGCGTCATGAGCGAATAGCCGGCGTATTGTGAGCGTATTTTTCGCTCGCTGGGCGTTCGTTCAGTACGATGGTCGGCTGGGCGCCCGTTTTACTACAGGGAGGCGGGGATAGCCATTTAAATTGTACAGTATGGGCGTGCTAAGCCCGTACGATCAGCGTATTTTGTGCGAATTTTCGTACGGCCGACGGTCGTACCCAGTGTAGGGTATAGCCGCCGTAAGCAGGTACTTTACTATGGGAGTGTTAGGGGCGTGTATGTTTATTCGCACGGGCGAACGTACGCATTCGCCCGTCGGACGGCTATTTCGTAGCTCTGGATCAGGCCCCATGTCATTATCAACTGGCATATATGAGAGTCTATCATCTGGGAACAGGTACATAAAGTGCAAGCCTCTCTCTGTGGGCAGTGAGGGGAGTTGGGGATGAGGCTTTGTTTAGCTGAAGCTGCATGCATTTTCTAGGGAGATTTATCACTGTCATGCCATCTATATTCTTCACGCACAGCCTGAAGTGGTGGCACTGGGTCCTAGACGCTCTCAGTGATCTTACTGATATACCATGCTAATCTTATAGGAATGGCATGGTGACAAAGATGTTATTATGCATACTCTAATTCTGTACTCTTTATAGGATACTTTGTGACTGATCCAGAGGAAGGGGTAACTGAACAAAAGGATGCAAATCTGCACCTGGACAAATCATGTTGCAATGCGAGAGGTGTAAATGAATAAAAATTATTTGCATGCAGAGAAACTAATTTAGAGTTGAGCTACCTAACATCACCTCTCAGCTCATTTGGTTTGCACATTTAAAATTTGCATTCTCCACCAGTTCTACCCTTGACAAGTGTCTATCTTTGTGTAGGCCTCTTGCCTCCTTCTTTAGTTAGTGAGATAGGGCCTGATCCAGAGCTACGAAATTGGCCGATTTCGTGCGAGCGTACGACCGTTTTTTTGCATATTTTTGTACGAAAATTCGCACTGTGCATGCCCAGTATGACAGCTTCCGGTCGGCTGGACGACATGAGCGTATAGCGGTCGTATTGTGTGCGAATTTTTCGCTCGAGCGGCGTGTGTTCAGTACAATGGTCGCCTGGGCGCCCGTTTTACTACAGGGAGGCGGGGATAGCCATTTAAATTGTACAGTATGGGCGTGCTAGGCCCGTACGCTCAGCGTATTTTGTGCGAAAGTTCGTACGGCCGACGGTCGTACCCAGTGTAGGGTATAGACGGCCGACGGTAGTACCCAGTGTAGGGTATAGCCGCCGTAAGCAGGTACTTTACTATGGGAGTGTTAGGAGCGTGCATGTTTATTCGCACGGTCAAACGTACGCATTCGCCCGCCGTGCAAAATTTCGTAGCTCTGGATCAGGCCCATAGTCCTACTGCATCCATGGCCATTGACCAAGCTGAATCTGGCCCAGAGGGGCCTTAGGAATAAGTCTTTCTTCTTTCTATATTTCCATTTTAGGAAAAGCTTTATGGCCATTCACACTGTTAGTGAGCAAACTTTCCATCATGCAAAGAATTTACCTTGCACCTAAAACAATACCTATATTGTTACCTAAAACAATAAGTCATAAACCTGGGACATACATAGGTATCTTCATAAAAATAACAGTAAACTCGTCCTATTGCCTGTTATAGACACACTTTCATTTCATCTCTTAATATTGTTCCTTTTGGGGGTTATTCATAGAAACATAGAAAGTGACGGCAGATAAGAGCCACATGGCCCATCTAGTCTGCCCATTTGTTTATTGAAAACTATACTGACCCTAGACAATCAGGCATTGTATTGTGTTGTGTAATGTTGTGTCGGCAAATCAGCGCACTTCAATATAATTGATCTAATCTACACAGGAAATTGAAGTGTGTCTGATATCGTTACACATTTGTTCTCTACAATCCAGTATGGGTTCTGTTTTGCCAAATTCCTCATTTTGGGCCTGATCCAGAGCAACGCTCGCAAGCGAGCGTACGCTCATCGTAAGCGAATTTTCGTCAAAAAATTCGCTGATCCAATTGTGCTACATCTGAATCTTCAACACACAAAACAAGCAGGGATCCGATGGCAGAGGCTAAACACATACAAACAGGAGGTTCCTGATTCCAACAAAGAGATCCAAACCCCTGCACGTTTTTCATACGTGTGTTTAAATACGCACGAGAGAGGGGAGTGAACTACCGCCCACTTTGCGCACTCTTTGCGGGCGGAGGGTAAGAACCGCCCCGTGTGATGGCACTTTTATCACACAGATCAGAACTGATAAAATGTGCATAACATCAAGCAGACGCGTGCATCCTCCATTCAAAATAGGCCACTTATGCACATTAAGGGACATTAAGCTATGAGTTTGGAAAAGGGGAGATGTTGCCTATAACAACCAATCAGATTCTAACTGACATTCTCTAGTATGTAATAGGAAAGTGAGAGTTGAATCTGATTGGTTGCTATGGGCAACATCTCCACTTTTCTAAACCTGCAGCTTAGTAAATCTGGCCTTAAGTGTGTAAGTGGGCAAACGGATGGACCTGTGAATCCAGTCCTGTGTTCTTGGTAAGTCCTGACCCTCTGATTTAGATCTGTGTACATAAAACCTGATGTTTACAAAGATGTAAGTTAAGACCATATGTGTGTATATTGTGACCCATTGGATAGCAGAGTATCCTGAAGATGCTCCTGTGCTGCTAGTCTTAGTAATATTTCTATTCCCACTTCAGAAACATTAATGATGCAAGAATTGCGCAATTTATATGCACTATCCTTATGCATCTTACTAGTTTTTGTGCTTTGAAACCACAATGATCAAAGTGGACAATCACTTATTTGCCTTTTAATAAAGATTTAAAAAATAATAATAATAAAATAAATATCTGGTTGTTTTATAGTAATTGCAATCTGTCTGCATAAGAATGCGGAATCAGGTGCCCTTTTTCCCCCTCTTCTGCTGCATATAAATATCTCTCATTACATATGATTACATTGTCTGACATTGTTATGATTCCTCTTATATTTTCCCAGCTGAGCCATCATGTAGTTGTTCTTGAAGTACGCCTCAGAGCAGAACAGGTTTGCAAACAGCATTTACGACTGAGAGGCAGAAGAAAATATTAGCCTCCATGTCAAACAGAGAATGACTTGTTTTATCACTA
The DNA here is from genome assembly GCA_011038615.1 of Limnodynastes dumerilii. Lineage (NCBI taxonomy): Eukaryota > Metazoa > Chordata > Amphibia > Anura > Limnodynastidae > Limnodynastes > Limnodynastes dumerilii. Next base: position 91,172 of record WWET01001200.1, read on the forward strand.
ATATCATCTTGTAAGATTTTCTCACTGACAGAAACACAGGAAGAGTTATATTTATTTTTATTGAGAACAATAAAGAATTTAGAAGCTATGGCACCACTGAATGGAAATTTGGGGATTACAATTGCAGAATGCAACAAAAAATGTACCAAACATATTTCTCCATTCAAGGATTACTTCTAAACAGTAGTCAAAGTGGAAATTAGAAGTGGAGGTATTGACATTTAGAAACGGTGGTATGAAAACAAAAAATAGTAGAAGTAAATGGAGATTTATATATTTTTTTATTAAAGCAGTAGAAGAATTGCCTGGTGAGGCATAAAACTGTCTACTGCTGCTGCTTGGAGCACTGCATCTTGCAACATATGTGAATCTGTAATCTGTAATCTGAAAAAGGTGCTTTTGTTTAATTGCACTTTTGTAATTTGTGTAAAATCCAGGAAATAAATCTTTTGTTATAATAAGTAACACATTTATTGTGAGAAATTCTATAAAATACAGTATAAATACTGTATGATGTCAAAAACTGAAAAATCAGAAAGAGTGACAAGGGCAGCAAACGCCATTCAGCTCTGAGGACCGTATGCAGACTCCTTTAAGACCGCATATACGCAATCTACGTAAGGAAAAGGTACGTAAAACCGCAAAACTCTGGACGTATACGTCCGGGAGTCTGCATATGGTCCTGAGAGTGTTATAGCCCGGGGTCTTGTAGTACAAGCCACATAGAATAGTTTGCAGGAGCATTCAAGTAAATAAATAACATGTTTAGTTTGGTATATAATACATTTCTTAATAGGGCATGTCTTGCACATCTGGTAGTTGCCACAATGATAGGCACATACATATGTCTCTTATTTTCAGTGCTCTTCTATACACAAATTTTGGTAGTGGTGGCAGAGAGGAAGAAATAACTGGGTCCTTCTTCAATAAATGCCACAGACGTCTAATAATGCATTTATATATATATATATATATATATATATATATATATATATTGTTATATATTGTGTG
>WWET01001200.1:119191-131099 GCA_011038615.1 Limnodynastes dumerilii
AACGGGGACGGCAGGACCAGTATGTCAGGTGGTACCTGGATAGCAGACTGGAACTGGGCCAGACTGCGAGGACCACGGCACTGGATAGCAGACTGGAACTGGACCGGGATAGCTGGGTCAGGATCCACAGAGAAGGCACTAGACTTGAGTCAGCACGGTACTTGACTGGGGTCTGCACGGCACTGGACTGGAGTCTGCACGGCACTGGACTGGAGTCTGCTCGGCACTGGACTGGAGTCTGCTCGGCCCTGGACTGGAGTCTGCTCGGCACTGGACTGGAGTCTGCTCGGCCCTGGACTGGAGTCTGCTCGGCACTGGACTGGAGTCTGCTCGGCCCTGGACTGGAGTCTGCTCGGCACTGGACTGGAGTCTGCTCGGCCCTGGACTGGAGTCTGCTCGGCACTGGACTGGAGTCTGCTCGGCCCTGGACTGGAGTCTGCTCGGCACTGGACTGGAGTCTGCTCGGCCCTGGACTGGAGTCTGCTCGGCACTGGACTGGAGTCTGCTCGGCCCTGGACTGGAGTCTGCTCGGCACTGGACTGGAGTCTGCTCGGCCCTGGACTGGAGTCTGCTCGGCACTGGACTGGAGTCTGCTCGGCCCTGGACTGGAGTCTGCTCGGCACTGGACTGGAGTCTGCTCGGCCCTGGACTGGAGTCTGCTCGGCACTGGACTGGAGTCTGCTCGGCCCTGGACTGGAGTCTGCTCGGCACTGGACTGGAGTCTGCAAGGCACTGGACTGGAGTCTGCAAGGCACTGGACTGGAGTCTGCAAGGCACTGGACTGGAGTCTGCTAGGCACTGGACTGGAGTCTGCAAGGCACTGGACTGGAGTCTGCAAGGCACTGGACTGGAGTCTGCAAGGCACTGGACTGGAGTCTGCTAGGCACTGGACTGGAGTCTGCTAGGCACTGGACTGGAGTCTGCTAGGCACTGGACTGGATCAGGCAAGGCACAGGACTGGATCAGGCAAGGCACAGGACTGAGGAATCAGGACAGCCAGCTTCATGAAGACCAAGTAGATCTGGGCACCGAGGATAGAGTGCACAGGGTTTAAATAGAGCGCCCTGTGCACCGATTGGCTGGAGGACCAGAGAAGAGGATTCTCATTGGCAGTTCAGCGTCACGTGAGTATTCCAAGATGGCGGCGCCCACGGACCGGAGGCACCGCTGATCCTGGCGCCAGAACACACGTGGGACGCCGAGATGAAGCTGCAGCATGGTGAGTAGTGGAGTCTGTCACTGTCTCAGTGACAGACTCTGTCAGCCAGAAGACCAGAGCACCTGCAGGGGACCGCGGACAGTGCGCAGCCGAACGGGTAAGTGCGGCACTTGCCGCATATTGTGACAGTATCCTACTATCCGGGCACTTATAATGTATTCTAACTATTGGTTCACTTATTATGTATTCTAGCTATCGGGGCACTTAATATGTATTCTAACTATCGGGGCACTTATTAAGTATTCTAACTATCGGGGCACTTATTAAGTATTCTAACTATTGGTTCACTTATTATGTATTCATACTATCAGGGCACTTATTATGTATTATAACTATCGTGGCACTTAATATGTATTCTAACTATCAGGGCACTTATTATGTATTCTAACTATCGGGCACTTATTATGTATTCTAACTATTGGTTCACTTATTATGTATTCATACTATCGGGGCACTTATTATGTATTATAACTATCGGGGCACTTATTATGTGTTCTATCAGGGCATGTATTATGTATTCATACTATTGGGGCACTTATTATGTATTCTAACTATCGGGTACTTATTATGTATTCTAACTATCAGACACTTATTATGTATTCTAACTATCGGGACATTTATTATGTATTCATACTATTGGGCGCTTAAAATGTATTTTAACTATCGTGGTACTTAATATGTATTCTAACTATCAGGGCACTTAATATCTATAATAATGATCGGGGCACTTATTGTGTATTATAACTATCGGGCACTTATTATGTGTTCTAGCTATCGGGGCACTTATTATGTATTCTAACATTCGGGCACTTATTATGTATTCTAACTATCGGGGCACTTATTATGTATTCTAACTATCAGGACACATTATGTATTCTAACTATCAGACACTTATTATGTATTCTAATGATCAGGGCACTTATTATGTATGCTAACTATCGGGCACTTATTATGTATTCTAACTATCAGGGGTAAGGGCACTTATTATGTGTTCTACCAGGGCATTTATTATGTATTTGTACTATTGGGGCACTTATTATGTATTCTAACTATTGGGGCACTTATTATGTGTTCTAACTATCAGGGCACTTAATATCTATAATAACTATCGGGGCACTTAATATGTATTCTACCTCTCAGGGCACTTAATATCTATAATAACTATCGGGGCACTTATTATGTATTCTAGCTATCGGGGCACTTATTATGTATTCCAACAATCGGGCACTTATTATGTATTCTAACTATTGGGACACTTATTATGTATTCTAACTATCGGGACATTTATTATGTATTCATACTATTGGGCACTTATTATGTATTCTAACTATCGGGGCACTTATTATGTATTGATACTATTGGGCACTTATGATGTATTCTAACTATCGGGGCACTTGTTATGTATTCTAACTATCGGGGCACTTATTTTGTATTCATACTATTGGGCACTTATTATGTATTCTAACTATTGGGACATTTATTATGTATTCATACTATTGGGCACTTATTATGTATTCGTACTATTGTGGCACTTATTATGTATTCTAACTATTGAGACAAATTATGTATTCTAACTATCAGGACACATTATTTATTCTAACTATCGGGGCACTTATTATGTATGCTAACTATCGGGGCACTTATTATGTATTCTAACTATCAGGACACTTATTATGTGTTATATCTGGACACTTATTATGTATTCTAACTATTGGGGCACTTATTATGTGTTCTAACTATCAGGACACTTATTATGTGTTCTAACTATCGGGGCACTTATTATGTATTCTAACTATCGGGGCACTTCCTATTGGTGTATGTGCAATGCAGGTTGTTTTCTGTAGAGGGGTGGGCTAGCACTTTAAACCTGCTAGGCACGCACACAAGATGGCACTTAGTAGCAGTGCATATATACCTGTAATAACGCTGGATAACAAAAACGTATTTTTTTATTGTCACTAGCTATATCATTGTTGCAATAGGGCAGGTAAGGGCAGGAAACTGCTGGTCTTATATATGCCAAACCAGATAATGGTGTCTTATTTGTCTAGAGGTCTTTTGGGTTGGTATTGTGGGTATGACGCCTTGCTGATTTGCATTGTGGGAGTTTTCTTTACATTAGAATATCTTTGTCTGGACATTTCTTACCACTGGTAAACTGGTTTTTGTTACTTTACATGTTACAGTTTATAAAGAGGCGTGCACATAGATACTCTCTCGTGCCCCCTTAAGTCCTTTAATAAAATGACAAAGTTAGACTAATCAATTGTATAATAATAGATAATATGTATATATTTAATTGTTCTGCTTTCTTCCTTCTCTTAATCTTATTCTGTTTCATTCACAATCCAATTCTTAAGTTTAATTACCAGCATAATTAGCTCAATTATTACCTTCATTTCAGAACACAAATGCTATACGCTACAAATACAGGGGGGAATTAATGTGTGTAGTGTGTGTGTTACCCTTAACAAGATGTGGTGTGATGTTTCTGCTCTTCAGGCATTTTTCCTATAAATCATAAACTTTTCACATTTTGATTAATGTTCGTTTATCTAAAATGCAGACATTGTTTAAACTAAATTATCATATAAATTAGTTATTTAATATGTAATACTTTACTGTGTACTACTAATAAAATCCTGTGGGGAGGCTTACAAGGAGACTTGAGGCATACTAGGGGTTTGAAAGGATTGGGACATAGAAAGAGGGTGCCAGACAAGCTTGAAGCATACAAGGGGAGATAAAGGATGGCTGGAGGCATACATATAGAGACTTACAATTTTGAAAGAAATAAAGAAATTGGAATGTGAACAGCCTGAATTAAAATTTTCTGGATTATGTATTCCTTTGTATTTTGTTTTTTTGCTGTTTTTTGCTCTTACAATAAAATCATCTATATATTATTTCAATCCTTAATGTAGGTTCCAATATATTACACAGTCCTTTGGAATCAAATAATGTTATTAAACTATTATGTTAGAAATGCATTACCTTTGTCCTGAATTCTGAGAGATATGTCACACTTGGACACTGAATATTTTTGCTAATGGCGTATAAGCAATGCAGGTTGTTTTCTGTAGAGGGGTGGGCTAGCACTTTAAACCTGCTAGGCACGCACCCAAGGAGGCACAGCTATGCCCCCAATGATTTGAACACACACTCCCTTTGCCACTTAGGAACATGTATCTCTAATAACACTGGATAATAAAATATTTTTTTTTATTGTCACAAGAGTGCATATGAGTGCAATGCATAATGTCATATGCACTGAATACAAGTAAGAGTTTTAGAATTACATAGCTCAAGGATTAAGAATGAGCCACTGTTCAAGTTTACAACATTACATGTATTAACAACACAGGCATGGTACACAACTAGCACACTTAAAATGTTGATGCATATGATTTTCTATTGAGACTTATCTCTCTTAATTGTCCAACAGTAGTCAGCCAGGATACTTGGATTCGACTTGCCCTGATACCACTTTTCCATAATGGAAATGTTCTGCTAGAACTGTTCACCTTGTTCATCACTGACTGCCCCGAGATTGGCTGGGAAGAAGTCAAGGTCATCAGTTCTCCAATTTGAGCAGCAACAAAGTTATGAATAACTTAAGATAAAGTTCTTGGCAAGGCCCAGGTTTATATGAAGAGGAGGCAGATAGACGTTTTCTTGATCATGAAGTGGAGTACTACCAACACTTTTCACTCCCAGGGTCAGTGAAGTTCACTTTGGCCACTGTTTCCGAACATAATGGCTTGACCAGTCCAGCTGCTCAACGCACACAAAAAAACAGCAGTATTTTGTGTAACCAAGCTGTGGTCCCAGCAGGAGGGAATTGACTTTTAAGTCACCACAGACATGGCATTGCTGCTCTGCATATCTAATTTTGTTCAGTAGGAGTTCCATGTTCCCATATGTTTCCTTCATTGCAGCAGCATGTGCTTTTGTACTGGTGACCAAGTGCTTCCATTACAGAATACACAAGAAATCCTAAAAGTCATTGGACATGATTCAGACTTAAGCAGGAGCTTGAAAGTAAGGGCCGTATGCAGAGCTTTTCGATATGTTCTACTGCGCATGCGCAGTAATTCTATAACATAATCTACGTTACTTGTTGCAACGTAGATTTCGTATACGTGGTCTTTAAGACCGCGTATACGCAATCTACGTTGCAAAAAGAAACATAAATGCGCATGCACAGTAACAAATATCGGAAAACTCCGGGCGCATATGCTATGCACCCAGAACTCTGCATACAGCCCGCTAACCCTCCCCTTCCATTACCCTAACACTCCCTTCCCCGCAGCCTGACCCTAACCCTCCCTTCTCTATAGCTTAACCCTAAGACCCCCCTCCCTGCAGCCTGACCCTAACCCTCCCCTTCTATGGCCCTAACCCTAACCCTCCCTTCCTAAGCGCGTGACCCTAACTCCCTCAACACTAAAAGTCCCCGGAAAGGTTACTCACCTCTCCGGAGCTGTCAGCGGCGGGTCCGGCGGATCCTGTGAAAATGAATGGGCTAGGCACACTCACCCATTCATAAAAAAATTCTAAAAAGTCTCCCTATTCAAAATAGAGACAGCCAAAAAGTTATTTTCGGCTGTCTCTATTTCTGAAAGCAGCCCATCATAGTGGGGACTGCAACCATTGGCACTGGCATGCCTTCACTGTGAGGCACAGGTCTCATGGTGGACGGTAACCCTGTGTATGTAATGGAGTGCCTTGTCTTGGACCTAAATTCCACAATGTTTGTCAGATAAAAGTAGCAGTCTGTGCAGTGGTCTTTTGGTTCCCACCATATCATTGGAACTACAAACTTCATGTGCCTTCAAGGGTCTTGGTCAACAACTTTATATCCAAAGTAGATCTCATAGCACTGCTTCACGCAAATAGCGTCTCTGATGTTTAAATGTCACTTCATCACAGATGTAGCAAAACGACTCTGGGGAGTTAACACAGCTTTTAGGCATGGCTCAGCCTGGCAGAAAAGTACAGTGCAGTGTCCATTGGTACCTCATGTAGCAAGAATAACAGCTGCTGGATCTGCTTTAAAGCTCAACCCTGATGGCCAACAGGTGTGGATCAACCAACACATGGATTTCAAGATTAACCCTTGCACTGAAAGACTCACTTGACCCAGCCACAAGGAGCTTCCAATAAAAGCCCCCATAAACACTATATTAACAGGTAACATAGCACTCTTGAAGTGGGCATGGCTTCAAAACTAAGGGTGATAGGAAGAATATGTGAACATTGTTGCAGTCAGCACAGAAAATGAACTAATAAAAATGCACAAGGAGCGCTGTGACAAAATCATTGTTGACCAGTGTAATCAGTTATGGAATACCCCAAGAAGTTGTATGTCATCTCCGCACAACAAGGTCCAATAAAATCTACTGACTTTCTACTATCTTTGTGACTTTTCCAGTGGACAGTACAGACACAATCTTTCAGCCAATATTATCAGTCAAATACAATCTACAAAATAGGTTCACTAACCTCAGGTTCGTTGTCTTTTTTGTCTTTCTGAGGAAAACGGACTTAAGAGAAAAAGGAGAGAAAAAGAATAAAATTACAGAAGAAGGAGGACTATCAAATAGAAATCGGACATTGAGAAAAAGGTGATATCAGAACTATTGAACATTCCATGAATGAATAGAGTATAACAGATAAAGGGCTGGATCCAGACCTAGTTAAGTGCTTGAACTTAGTTACACCTGGGCTAAACCATGTTGATTTCAGGGGGAGTCAAGTTAATTATATTATTTGCATGCAGGGATATATCTTTGAATTGCTTACTGCACACAGATACTGACCAGCTTTATTATCACACTGTTATTTAAACTTGGGATAGGAAACATCACCTCTCAACTCTAATACTGTTTGCAACAGATGAATGACTCCCCTGCAATTAACATGGTTTAGCCCAGGAGTAACTAAGTTCAAGCACTTAACTAGGTCTGGATCCAGCCAAAGACATAAATTACTGCGCTGACACTTTCACTTGATAGTCTCTGATAGTGTTCTGTCCTGAGTCACTTCTGTGGTTGAGGACTTTTTTTAGGGGTGCAATAAGAGGGTGTAACCAATGGTAAGTGTAGGTGATAGCTGCAGACACATAGGGGAGCGCAGATCCAGTAGTACATCATACTTGTTGAGTGAAGGAATGAAGTTTGCAGTGTAGGAATTAGATTTATTTTTCAGTGTGAGAATATTACATTTATACGAAGCACTTCAGTTTTGCCAAGATGTGCCTTCCCATAACCATTTTTCATGCTACAACCACACTTGAACTTTGCACATATCAGAGATGTCATCAGGAGTGGTTTGGGAACTTAAAGTGGCCCTGGAAAAAAATCTGTAAGGTTGTATCTAGACTGAAAAAAGTAAATGTGATTATAACAAAATAAAGAACCTTTAATATATTATCTGGGCAGGTTTTATAGAGCAAATTAAATACAATAACAAGTGTTGAAATAAATGAGTTACAGTTAAATACAATGTATATTTAGTATTTCAGAATACAATAAATTTATAGTGATCACTATGCAATAGAGAGCATTCTAGAATCCTAGTTACCACCACCAAATGCAGAGAGCATCCTACTGCCCACAACCAAATTAAGAGAGCATCCTACTGCCCACCACCAAATACAGAGAGCATCCTAGTGGCCACAACTAAATACAGTAAACATCCCATTGACCACCACCCATTCAGAGAGCATTCTAGTGACCACCACCTACATTTGTCAACACAAAAGAGGGCCTGCTGGTGGCCTCAAAAAGGTCATCGGCCAACCGGGAACATTTCCTGTAAGTCCTATGGCCAGTCTGTGCCTGGATGTCATAAATAATGTATTGTCCTTAAATATAAATCGAACTTGCTCAATGTCTAAATTTTGTACATACACATTCTATAAAAAGCAATTACAATCTACTGTAAAATCCTCAAACTTCTATGAATAATAACTTTATGAGTTTAAATAAAGCCTTACTTCAGGAGGAGATAAATGATGATAGTATGCAGAAAATGCGCAGTTAGCATGACTTTACATGTATGCTGGGCCAATCACACAATTATCATTAAATGTAATAATATATAATAACAAATGTTTTCCTAGAATAACTCCATATGGGTAAAGGACTGGAGATTGTTGACTGACATGTAAATGAAGTCATCATGATTGCTGCTACTGGAATAAAATGTGTCACTGAGGAGTCACAGTAACAAATCTAAAACTGTATAATAAAGACATTTACAGCCATAGATATACCAAGTAAACTAACCATTGTATCTCATTACAGCAGACTCATCAGGCTCATAGGCGTATTAATAATGGATGCAGGGTGTGCAGTTCACATGGGCCCCTCAGGACAGGGGGGCCTGTGGCATGCATCCTGCACCCTGGGTTGACAAAAAGGGGGGCCATTCGACATCTATTTCTTCCCTCTAAGATCTTCCGGATCTACCTGCAGTGGGACTTTCCTTACTCGTGGACCGAAAGGGGGCAGGGCTTACAGCACAGTTAGGTCCCACCCCTTTTGAGGTCCACTAATAGGGGCAGTCCTGTCTCAGGTAAGGGGAAGCCCATGTAAAAATCCTGTACAAATCCTGTACAAAAAAGGCCCCCCTCACTTCTTAAAACGCCCCTGATCAGGCTACTTGTAAAAACAGAATTATTGGTATATATGTGAATATAATGGCTATATTTGGTTTCAGATAAGCTGCTATAGCCTTTATATAGTTAAATCTGTGTCATCTTAGATTTTATGTACACATGATGTCAGAACTACACAAAATGGAGGATGCTTAAATCAATATATAGATTAATATTTACACCTTCATAAAAGGCAGGGGCAAGAAAGTTTAAATCACATATATGGGAATTAGTGGTGAGATTGGTATACCTGCTGCTGGGTAGCTAAGGTGAGTATCAGCAGGCCCCATCTCTCTCTCCAGGCCCGGGACAAAAGTCCTGGCTCCTTCCCCCCCTTGATGGCCGCCCTGAGCAGGGGAAATCTTCAAAAATACAAAGCAATGAAAATGCCCCAGCACACTGCTATTATCGTACCTAACCTTACCATTCTATCTGTAAAATAAAATGCAGAAATATTAGTTACACACATTTGCAAATAAGTCACTATCCACTTTTAAATGTTTTCTGCCAAGGTGGTCTGTAAATAAGGAAAGTGGGCTGTATTCAGAGATCCGTGTTTAGATCGGCCCGCAAATATACGCACGGATGGAGCAAGGAACACCCCCCAAAACCCCAGTCACTCCCCTTGCTAATCCGTGCTCTCGGACACTTACGCCTCCATAGACCAGCTGTAACTTTCCGTGTGTTGTTCCGTGCGTATATGTTCTCCGTCCATGCGTATCTTTATAATCGCACCCACCTTTCATCGTTTAAATGCCTCCCCCCGCCCATTTATATGTAAATTCTTCCGTGCGTATTTTTACGTAGCAGATCCGGACGTATGTGACACCATGCGACTCACAAGTCCGTCTGTGAGGCACTTCCGTGAGTATAGTCTACGTGAACTCTGTAATAAAGTTACTACGCATGCGCAGTTTAAACGTACCTAAAATTACGCACGGAACTGCCCGAAAAAACGGATCTCTGAATATGGCCCAAAATTACTATTAAGTAAGTAGCATGTGTTTCAAAAACTGAAATCTAACCTACTGGAACCCCTTAAAGTCTCCAAAATGGCTTCTGTGGACAACCTCCTGGTCCCAGTCTGCTTCCAAACAGTTACACAAAATGGAGGTTGCTCAAATCAATTGAAATTTATAATATAAACAAGTGAATGAAATGAGGGGGTAACAAATGTTTCTAACACTGTATAATAAAGACATTTAAACCTCAGAACAACTAAGTAAACTAACCATTGTATCTCATTACAACCCATTATAGAAGACTCAAGTTATTTGTAGAAATAGAACAGTGTTGATACATATATGTAATTATAATGACTATATTTGGTGTCACATAAACTGCAGTAGTCATTATCTAAGCATTATAAAGCAGTGTGTGTCATCCTTCATTTTATGTACACATGAAGTCAGACATTCATTCATTACCAATGATGATGGTGATAATCATTTAATTTGATATTTCTTGTATATTTTTATACATGTCAGCAACTCAGCTCATTTTATTCCCTTCCATAGTAAATATTTCAGAGCTCATTTCTCCATGTGATTGTAGAACCTGGTTTCCATTTCTCTCCACGTTGTGATGTCAGTCTGTCGGTTTATCATGTATACAATATGTGACACCTAAACACCATATTTTTACAGGGGAATTTATGTATATAAAAGTTTAAAATAACCTCACCCCCTCTAGCTGGGAAACAATCAATGACCAGTAATATGATAGAAACAAAATAAATTGAAAAGAAAACATTTGGTTAAAATGAATGAAAAATAATATTAATTGTCCCAAAATAAGCATTTATGGCCAGATTCACAGATCTGTGAGTTAGGTGTGGACAGACCCATCCTGCCCCCTTCCCACCCCCCTTTTTAGGTAGCTTATGGCACTTATGAGTGCCATAGGGCTACCTTAACTATCCGTGCAATGTCCGCAATCTACGTACCAAACTGGTGCGTAGATTGCATAAAGGACCTACTACACATGCGCACTAGGTCCTTTACGACAGATACACACCTAAGAAGCGACTGAATCTGGCCCTTAATGCCTCAGAAGTAGCAGCTTAATAAGGGGACCATTATGTCATGAAATGTTGATGCTTCGGCATTACATTTGTTTAAAAAAAAACAAATATAAAATTTGTACCTTTTAAATATTGGATTTTTACAAGTAATGGTTAGTGCCCTCTCCTATTATTACTTTAGAAGTTCTGTGCTTTTAAGCTTTGGAAGCTGTTATTTTTGAGGAGAATCTATCTATCTATCTATCTATCTATCTATCTATCTATCTATCTATCTATCTATCTATCTATCTATCTAAGACAGGTAAAATAAAGGTGGATAAAAGCGCTAGTGCAAGTGAATGGGGCAATAATAACAGTAACCTTACAATAAAGGAAACCGTTAAAATTAATAAAAATAAAATAAAAAACTTGTGCAAATATGCTTGTGAATGTGCAATGGAATTGAGGGGGGTAAACGTTCTATAGTCCCTAATGTGCAGAAATACCACCAGGAATATAAAAAATATGTAAACGATGTAACAATAAATAATTAGATAAACATAAATAACTGTGACACAAATTAAATGTCCATAGAATTGTCCATAAAAATCAATTCATCAAAGTCCATAAAATAGCGGCATATAGGGTCTAGGTCATAGATTCAGAACAGCAGCAATAGGAAATGTAACTCCAATACGATCCAATCATGAAAAGTAGGAAGAGATAAAAAATTAGAAGTGACAATAAACACACTAATAATCATCCAATGCCCATAAAACTGAATTTTACTAAATCATATTAAAACCATATGACAAAAACATAAAACAAATGACCCAGCTAAAAAATATAGAATGAAGGAGTCCAAATAGAACGCTCCTACCCCGGTCCGTTTTGGTGTTTAAAAACAGAGTCTGCAATCTTCCTGACAACGCTGGAAGGGACGTCTCCCCGGCCTGCAGTAAGAAGAGTGCTAAACAGTCTGTACGATCCGAAGTCTGGAAGTAACTTGAAGGTGCTCCTACGT
>WWET01001200.1:131279-156233 GCA_011038615.1 Limnodynastes dumerilii
TAAAGTTAGTTGCATGGATACAATCTTGGTTACAGGATAGACAACAGAGGGTTGTAGTAAATGGAATCTCTTCTGGGGATGGTAATGTGACCAGTGGAGTACCCCAGGGTTCTGTACTTGGACCAGTGCTATTTAATATCTTTATAGGTGATATTGCCTGTGGTATTGAGGGGAAAATATGCCTTTTTGCAGATGACACCAACATATGTAACCGGGTAGACACGCCAGGTGGGAAATGAGAAGTACGTGATATACTCTCCCAACAGGCAGTCCAAACTCTAAACAGTAAGAGCTCTATATTGTCTCATATATTTTGTGTTTTTAATTGAAAGCAACTCATATTAGGAGGCACCCCTTAAAGTCTCCAAACAACTGTTGTCCTTGATTACATCTTGGCCTCCATGAAAACCCCATGAAATTAGCCACCTTCATACGCCTCACTACAGGGAAATAGGACACATTTTCTAAATTCTAAAAACGCTTTAGGGAGTCAGTAAGATTAATAGACCATAGTTTCCGACTCTCCCGAAATGCCCGGGAGACTCTCGAAATTTGGGCAGTTCTCCCGGTATCCCGGAAGAGCCGGCAAGTCTCCCGCAAGGGACTTGAGTCTCGTGGTTTCCATGAAACTGCGGCCTCAAGTCCTGCCCCCTGCCTGGCAACACTAGTTTACTAGTGTTGCTAGGGACAGGGAGGGACTTGATGACGCAAATTGCAACATCAAGACCCACTCCCATCCCTTTGAAACCCCAAAAGGAGTAATTGATAGTCAAGGGGCGTGGCTTAATGACACGCATTGCATAAATCTTGCTGTCAAGCCCCACCCCCTGTCTGCATCTATGGCTTTTAAAAGTCGGCAACACTGTGATAGTCTACCTTCCAGTGGAACTTACCTTTCCATATTTTCCTGATATTTTTCTCCATTTACGCAAGTCCTTATAACGCTTTTCCACATGAAATAAACCAGTGGCTGAGTCCGCCACCAATGCGTGATGTTGCCTACACCTACATCTTTGGTAATGTTGCACAGAAAATTATATGGTACTATTTTTAATACCAGTCTTTTTTTCTTTTTTAATGTTAATCCCACTGTAAGAAAGCAAATATTTTATTTTTTCTCGCTTTAATTTTTCACTCATATTAGATATTATTATACTGTACTTTGATCCTCTAGTGAGGAAAAAGTTCTGAAGAAAACATTGTCAATAAAGAATATGATCTGATGACTTGACTACAGTTTTATATCTTGCTTTGAAGAAAATGGTCACAAAGGTTAAATGATTTATAATACAGTTGACTCCCCTCTGTTCTTTTCTGATAGAGAAATAACAGATGGGCATTGAACAGCTCTACAAAGAGCCAAATGCTGTGTCTCACATTGTTCTCCTGTCTATGTTGTACAGAGTGCAGAACAGGCATTAATAGGAAATGAAGTGGAAGAAGCAGGTGCTGCTGTAAAATGATACAGCTGGGATAGTGATACTAAATTATTGTCACACTTTTGCTGTGGTGTGGCTGACCAGCTTGCCATTGCTTCATATAAACCACAGAAATGGATTCATAGAGATTGTCCATTGTGGTTTTTTTTTAAAATATAAGATAGATTTTATGAACACATCCATACACATTGGGCCTGATCCAGACCTACGATGTTACACTAAGTGGTCTAACACTCAGCGTAACATCGCAGCACACCCCCGACACTTCCCCTTGTCCTACCATATTAACACTCGCTTACACCGGCTGAAGGCTACCCTAACTTCAGCCGGTGTAAGCGAGTGTTAATACGCTGGGACGGCGGCCTTCCAGCCTCATTACCCTCCCCCCCCCGCCTACCTGCGCTAACTGCAGCGTAGTAACAGTTCAGGCTGCAAGGAAAGGAGTGTTAGGGTAATGCAAAGGGAGAACTAGGATAATGGAAGGGGAGGGGGGGGTTAGGGTAAGGATTAGGGAAAGGGTTGGAGTTACATTAATACTCACCATACGACAGCGGCGAGAGGTCGCAAATGCGCTGTCGAAAACGTCCCTGTCTTAAAAAGGACCGTTCTCAGCAGCGTCTCACACCCCTAAAATTTGTAGTAAGTGTGGATTTAGTCCTTAACCATTTGTGTCAAAGCTTAAATATTTCATCTCACATCTGACATATTGCTTAGCAAACTATGTATGCAAACACGGTGACTTACATCTCAGCAGTACAGAGGCTGTGCTTTACCAACAAAATAAATGAAGTCCCCCAGAACCAACCCTCCCCCATTTTCTTCTCCATACATCAAGGTTTTCTTACCTCTTTTCTTGTAGAGGACTCAAAAGCAGTCTTTTAATCTGATTCATTCAGACAATATAATTATATTTTCACAAACAATGCTGTGTCGTTGTAAATACTGTATTTCTACATTTTGGGGAATTTGGCAATTTTCTCTATCACAGCAGCTTTTAGATGGGTCTGATATGAGATGTCAATAGTCACAATGGGGCTGATCCAGAACAACGTCCATCGGCGTTGTTACGGCGGGCGTATGCGTAAGATCAGCTGTTTAGCCAATCTGTGCATGCGCCGGGCAGATGTTTACCGGCCTAACTAAGGATTTTTCTATTTGTAATCTGGCGTCCCTAACTCTAACGTAATTACAGTGGATGGGGCCAATCATACGCTCACTGTAATTACGCTAGAATTAGTGAAGGTAGGCGGGGGGAGGCAGGGACGGCAGGGTTATTAGATTACGCACTGGTCCTGCCGTAGTTACACTCTGTTACACCGGCTGAAGATAGAGTAGACTTCAGCTGGCGTAATAGAGTGTAACTAAGGCAGGATGGGGGGAGTGTCAGGGGGAGTGCATTGAGGTTACGCTGTGCATTAGTACGCACAGCGTAACGTCATAGGTCTGGATCAAGCCCAATGTCAGTATTTGTTTGTAACATCTGGAAACTTAATGTAATGCAGGTGGGATGCAAACATTTTCAGAAATGTAATTATATATATGTAAGATATATGTAATACTAATATAGGGCTGGATCCAGACCTTGTTAAGTGCATGAATTTAGTTACTCAAGGGCTAAACCATGTTGATTTCAGGGGGAGCCAAGTTAATTGTATTCTTTACATGCAGGGATATATCTTTAAATTGCTTACTGCACACAGATACTGACAAGCGTTACTATCACACTGTTATTTAGACTTGGGATAGGAAACATCACCTCTTAACTGTAATACTGTTTGCAACAGATGAAATATGACTCCCCTGAAATCAACATGGTTTAGCCCTTGAGTAACTAAGTTCATGCACTTAACAAGGTCTGGATCCAGCCCATAATACCCAACTGTCGACGTAACATCCGGCAAAAGCAATTTATTACAATACACGGGGGCTGGCCACATATACAAAGGACAGAAGTGGAGGTTAGACACAAATACAATGAGCAGAAGTGAAAGCTGTACACATATACAAGGGGCAGATTGTTACAACACTCCGGGTTTACCTCGATGAGAACCGAAGTGGTCGTGGAGAGATTAGTAGGTTGGTCTGGTACCCCGGGATTACCTCGGTGAGAACCGAGGTGACCACGAGAGAAAGAGATAGAGTGACCGAGTCGACTACCGGGGCACGTGGTCTTTACTATCAGGGGGTTTCACCAGAGCCCGATGGTGGGGATGGAATTGGCTGCGGCCCAATAACCTAATCGTGCCCCGTTGAACCAGACCCGTGGGAAAGATAAGTAAGACACCCGAGGTGAGTACCCAAAAAGGGAGAGAGGTGAATTCCATAAAAGTGGAAGCAGAGCAGGTTGGAAGGAAATGGCCTGCGATGGACGACAATTAACACTGAACCAGGTACGATAGATGGTAGATGGTTCACAGGACAGGACTAGACGGACAAGGGCTCTCACACGCACAAACTTACGACGGGACCCCCGAAGGGGTAACACAGACATACACTCTAGGAAAAGAGCTGGCAAATGGGAGAGGAGAATACACGAAGGAGGGAGAATAGGGACTGGACACACTCGAAAAATCAGGCAGGAATAAGGCAAGGATAATGGGCAATCAACGGTCAGATCACTAGGCAAAAGCACTAGGCACACGAATATAGCAGACTATAGCACTGAGGACAGAAACTATAATCGGCGCCAGGCACATAGAGGGGAAGATTTAAACAGAGGCTGCAACAAGATGATTGGCCTGCAGGGGGAGCAGAGGAACGCTGATAGGGGCTTTCCCTAACGGGGAACTAGCAATGAAGGAGGAAAGCGCGCGTCCGAAAGACTGCCAGGACGCACGTGGAGTTTGTTTACATGCCGTCTGAGGCATGCGACGGAGCGTCTGCGGTGATGTCCGGAACTAAGGTAAGCAGTGCGTCGACCAGAGCAGGAGCACCGCGAGATGTAACACAGATGTGGAGACTGGACAAACATACAAGGGGAAAAGTAGAAGCTGTACACACATACAAGGGACAAATGTAAAGGATGAACATGCATACAAGAGGCAGAAGTGGATAGCTGGGCACATATTCTAGGGGCAGAAGTGGGTGGCAAAGCACATATACAAGGGGCAGAAGTGGATGTCTGGGTACATATACAAGGGGCAGAAGTGGATGGCTGGGTACATATATAATTGGACAGAAATGGATGGCTTGTCACATAAACAAGGGGCAGAAATGGATGACTGGGTACATACAAGCGGTAGACAGCATGTCTGGATACATGCAAGGCACACTGGATGGCAGGAAAGGATGGCTGGAGGAATACAGAGGCAGGAATGTGTATATTGTATGGCAGTAACTACAGTTTGTATTGTATGCCAGTAATTAGGATGTTTCTTTTGCTGTCATACTCTGTGTATGGTGGTTACTAGTATGTTACAGAATGCTTGTCACACTGAGCTGGTGAAGCAGTCTGTGGGTACAGCTGATGGCATAGGTACACTGTTACAAATATCCTCTGGCCGTAAAGCTTTGATTATGTGGTGGGCTTTAATCACAATATTCACCTGGTGCCCCCCATGCCCTAGTCCAACACTGCCTGTAGCGCCAAATCTGTTTCCATGAAAGACGCTGCCCATCAGTTATCAGTTTAGATTCTACACAGACTATGTGGCCTTGCCAGAAGAACAGCTATTAAACACCAAATAGTGCAGCTGCCTCTTATACACCAAGGTCCGGATTCACAGTTACGTAGTTTTCGTTTGACGTTCGTTGTTTTAAGAATCGAGCTACAACGCATTACAACGCTTACGTACGTAAGACGAACACTACATAACTGTGAATCCGGACCTAAATCACCAATGAAATATTGTTAACCTTAAGGACAGGCCGTTAACTTATGGGCCACTGTTGTGGGCTTGCCCCCAAGCCAGCGCTGGGTAATACTACTGTAAGTTTTCTTTTAATAATGGTGGAAGCAACTGTATATAATTTTTAATACTGTATAAAACTTCTGTGTGTTATCATTCATAATGATGAAAAGTCTTTACACAGTTTTGAATAATGTATAAAAAAAAGGGAAGGAAGAGCCTCAAATCTGCACTAAACGGTGGATATACAGATAACAAAATGGTGACATAAAAGTATTTAAATAAAAGGCAAACTGCTTGAGGTCATAGACAGAAAAACCAATCCCCTAATGGAAAACAATGGTCCAGATCCAGACTAAAGGTCGTTTTACGTACGTCAGCGTGCCCGAGTTACGCACTACTAAGTAAATTGCACTCCCCTTGCACGCACGTAACTTAGCTGATTTACGTGTTTAAAACGCTGCCTTAACTTTTCCTCGTGTATCTCTGGTCATATGTAATGTCCTGTTGTGCCAAACCCAACTCATACTGTACAATTTACATGCCTCTCCCCCTCCCACATTGCGCATATTCGGCTTGCATAGGGTTGTCACGCCCATTCGTATGGAGTTACGTACAAGTTACGTACAATCAGAGTTACGTTGTGTAACATCTGCCGTGTGCATGCGCAGTGTGTTCCCACAGCAAGATTTATGCATGCAGCATGCGTAAATTAGTTGTCGTTATTAAGTCTGGATCTGGCCCGATGTTCTTATATTCCTTGTAAAGGTAAATATAGTCCTCCTCAGATGAAAGGTTAATGTGTAACATAGGAGTAAAAGAAAAAATGGTTAAAATTTGATCTTTACTTAATTCCGAAATATAAACACATAAACGACAATAAAAACAATACTGACAGTAAAAACAGCGATACTAATAAATATAAAGACCTACCGATGGTAGTGAAAAAGTTATTGACAAGTTCTCCCTGCATCCAAGGTGCATGAAGTAAAGAGGGCAATTGTACCCAGTTAAACGTTTCAGTCCTGATTCTGCAGCTTGGGTCGTCTGGACAGAGTAGATGGAATATGGCTGGGTTCATAGGAACAGGAGCCACGCTGTTCTTGATGTAGGCACTTGACGCGTTTCAGGAAAGTCCCTTTTTAAAAGCAATGCCTGGCGCTTGATGGAGGATGTAAATAGTTCCGGTCCTTCTATGATTGGTTTATAACTTCTAAAGCGCTTTTTTCAATAAAAGCAGTTTGCCACATATAATCTATGTAAAAAATCTCAGCTTGTAAATTAGTAATACCAAAAACAATTAAAATAAATACTAAAAACATAAATACAAATCAAAGGATTCAAAATATTTTCTTGATACGGTCAAAGTTTGTTTAAATATTTTTTATACACCTATACTATAGGAATTGTTGGAATTACCTTTAAAGAACAATAAACATAAACCTATAACTATACCCTATATCCATAAGAATTAAAATCTCTTAAAGAGATAGGAATACCTTTTCTCTTAAAGCGACCATGACAAAAACTTGGATATTTTATATTGATAATTAAAGTGCAGTAGTTGTGCAACAGGAAGGAAACCTTATCCTTGAGTAAAATACAGAGTGCTAGAAGCGAATAATGAATAATGTAAATTGTACAGTATTTTCTCCCTTATGATAGTTATTAAAAGTAATAGGGAAACTACTGTATGTAATTTTTAATACAGGTGAAAATACTGATAATGGGGGAGTCACAGGGATAGAGAGTATGAGGTGTGAAAAAGCACAGGTGTCATGAAAGAGTGGAGGATGGAGACACAGGGGGACATGAAGTAGAAAGGGGGTTGAAGACAGTGTGGGTTTTGGAAAACAAAGGGGGAGAAAGTGGGGGGTGAACAGACACAGTGAGCGGAACAAAAAAGTAAAAAAAAAAAAAAAGACATTCAAATTAACATAGTTTAGCAACAAAAAGGGCAAAATATTTAAAAACTTTAGAAATATAGTGAACAAAGAGGGAAATAATGTCTTTTAAAAATATAACCAGAATGTTCAAATATTAATATATCTATGTGAGTTTATAATGTAAACACTTTCTAGAAATATAATCAGTGTTTGCATTGAATAATATTATAAACTCACAGTATATCATATATAGATATATTGTATTTGAACAGTAATCTGCACTTGATTACTCTCATTATTCTAGTATTTTTAAGTATTTTATTTAAGTATCTTTCCCTTTTTTTTGTTGTTGAACATCATTCATTTCAGTTATTATGAATAAAGTTTATAATGCTTAGAAATTAAATATGAAGTGAAAATATACCAAACCTGACCATTTTTCTTCTCCTATGTGAAGTGATTGTCCAAAGGTCAAATTCTCTTTATTTAATAAAAGCAGTCCCTCCAACCAAATAATATATCATGTGCATTTTATGGCATCCACTAGGGTGAAGTCTGTTTTGTATGGCGGTCACTAAGGTGCAGTGTGTATTGCATGGTGGTCATTAGGGTGCAGTATGTATTGCATAGCAGTCACTAAGGTGCGGAGTGAATTGTATGGTGGTAACTAGGATACAGTGTATATTATATTGCTGTCACTAGGTTAAATAGTCTAAAATGTTTTATAATTATTCTTAATTGCTCATGTTAAGTAATTTTAACTTTTATTTTCTTTGTTTCAATGAGTGAATGTGATTGAAGGAATAATGGTATAAAATGGTATTATATGTAATGTTGGGAGAACGGAGTGACTGTGGTAGTGTAACGTAATGTGATGTGTCATAGGGGTATAATATGTAATGTGGGGGGTGGTATGACTGTGGGTATATTATATGTAAAGTGAGGAGTGTGGTGTTACACTTGGGATAAACCATGTTGAATTTTAGGGAAGGCAAATTTCATCTGTTACAGTATTAGTTGAGAGGTGATATTTCCTAGTCTAAGTCTAAATAAAAGTGTAAAAATAAAGCTTGTCAGTATCTGTGTGCATTAAGCAAAAGTATTATCCCTGAATGCAGACTAAAATTAATTTGACTTCACCGGAAAATAAACATGATTTTTCACAAATTTAACTTTCCAGCTGATTTACACCTATTCTATATTTATTTTTCTACATCAATAAATTCTTATTCAAGTTTCCAAAAAGGGTACAGAAAAAAAATAAGGGGTTAGGGTTACATAGCTCTTATGCAGAACATCAAAGTCACACAACAACCAAGGATTGGGGGAAGGAGGGTCCTCCATAGATACACAAGTTTTAACCATTTTCTTTTTTAATTGTTTTTTCTTTAAAAATATGTATTTATTATGATTATTTTTAACAAATCTTGTACTTACATATATTCCAGTGGTCTCCCCATATATACCCCCCCCTTTTCCTCTTCTTAATAACAGCTATTAGGGGGATAAAAGGGGTTATATAAGGGTATCGCTGGAATAATAGCACTAATGCCAGCCTGAGTGTAAAACTCCGCTCCAAGGGTTAATAAATATAACGAAGCGCCGACCTGCTCTGAAAAGAACAGGCCGGCGGAGAGACCTGATATTGACATGAATCGCCATGGAAACTGCTATTTTCCATGGCTATCCATTGTTTGTAAATAAAAAAAACCGTCATTTTCAATTGATAATTCATGTAAAAATGGGCATTATCGCATGAAACTGATCTTTGTAAATAGACCCCAGGAATTCCCAGAGTTTACATGTTTCAACTAAACAGAATTTTAGAGTAAATGGGCCAGATCCTGAGCTATGTCCGCTAGCATTTTTATGCTAGCCGCTGTTGTAAAATCGCCAGTTTGTATGTACTGGGCATTCGCACGGCAGATGTTATGCAAAGTAACTCTGATCGTACGTAACTTCAGCGTAAATACAAACGAAAGGGCGTGTCGTCCATACGACACCTGGAAATACGCTTAGTAGGCGGAGGGTGGCATTTAAATCAGTACAGTATGGGCCGGGTTAGTTACTTACGCTTGGAAAAGTTAAGGTAGGGTTTGGCAATCGTTAATCACGTACGAGCGAGGGGAGTACATAGTAGTTCAATACGCTACACCAATGAACGTAAAAACAACTTAGGTCTAGATCTACCCCAATGTTTATAAGGGTGGGAGGCCGGGGGACTTTCCAGCACTGGGCTGTGATTGCTTTATTAACAATCATTATATGACTTAGGACATATTTGTTTTCCTCTGGCATTGAGGTGGTTGATAGATGAGCCAGGGGTATTAGGGCAGTGCAATACATTAGTGGCACGGTCAAAAACCTCTTGCCATAAAAGTTGGATCTTAGTGCAGTTCCAGAATATATACATAATATCAATAAAGTGACCACCAGGGGTAGAACTACCATTGGTGCAACAGGTGCCAAGGCAACGGGGCCCATGCTTATATAAGGGCCCACAGCCATCATCACCACATCGCTGAAGCTCCTCAGCGGTTACCTGGGATGTCATCAGGGCCACAGCAATTTTTTTGTACCTGGGCCCACAACTCGCTAGTTCCACCTCTGGTGACCACATTCTCTCCAGAATAAATGATAAATTCTAGGCCTTATCTTGGGCATCTTAGCCGGGGTGAGGTAAAGACGAGCCTCTTATTTTCAAAATCTGGATCCAGTCCTTTGTACGATCAGCTTTGAATTGTATTGTGTGCACAGAACCCAAATACTTGCTGCAGAATGTGGCGTGTGCTAAAAAATTATTCAAAAAAGATCTATTCATGCTGAACAAAACAGTAGAATAGTAGAACATAATATAAATAAATGTAAACCCATGCTGCATATTTTTTATATTTCATAATTGGGTACCAAACAGTAAAAATGTACAAAATGACAGCAAATATTCAAAG
Organism: Limnodynastes dumerilii; assembly: GCA_011038615.1. Taxonomy (NCBI): domain Eukaryota; kingdom Metazoa; phylum Chordata; class Amphibia; order Anura; family Limnodynastidae; genus Limnodynastes; species Limnodynastes dumerilii. The sequence goes on from WWET01001200.1 coordinate 141,401, forward strand.
CAATTCCATAACTGCAACAGTTTAAGCAGTTAAACAATTAGGTCAATTAAACTGTACTCATCTATAGAGACTAGCTTGTTTAGGGATGATTTTCATCATAGATCACACAAACTACATAGTTAGTATGTGACTGCTTATAATTGCTGGACAGCACAGACCAGAGCAATCTTGTGTGGACCCCTCCCTGCCAGTGAAGCATTTTAGGGATAGTTTGCTAGTGGGCGGGAGCTTTATCATCAAGAACAGGACTGACACCAACATAAACAGCCCAGCACTCTACACAGCTCTGACACAAACACACAGCCCTGCACTCTACACAGCTCTGACACCAACACACAAGCCTGCACTCTACACAGCTATCTGAGCACTGACACCAACACACAACTCTGTACTCTACACATCTCTGACACCAATACACAGCCCTGTACTCTACACAGCTCTGACACCAACACACAGCCCTGCACTCTGCACAGCTCTGACACCAACACACAGCCCTGCACTCTACACAGCTATCAGAGCACTGACACCAACACACAACTCTGTACTCTACACATCTCTGACACCAATACACAGCCCTGCACTCTACACAGCTCTGACACCAACACACAGCCCTGCACTCTACACAACTCTCTGAACTCTGACACCAACACAAAGCCCAGCACCCTAGACAGCTCTGACACCAACACACAACCCTGCACTCTACACAACTCTCTGAGCTCTGACATTAACTAACAACCCTGCACTCTACACAGCTCTGACACCAACACACAGGCTTGCACTCTACACAGTTCTGACACCAACCCATAGCCCTGCACTCTACATAGCTTTGACACCAACACACAGCCCTGCACTCTACACAGCTCTGACACCAACACACAGTCCTGCACTCTACACAGCTCTGACACCAACACACAGCCCTGCACTCTGCACAGCTCTGACACCACATACAGCCCTGCACTCTGCACAGCTCTGGCACCACATACAGCCCTGCACTCTACACAGCTCTGACACCAACACACAGCCCTGCACTCTGCACAGCTCTGACACCAACACACAGCTCTGACACCAAATACAGCCCTGCACTCTGCACAGCTCTGACACCACATACAGCCCTGCACTCTGCACAGCTCTGACACCATATACAGCCCTGCACTCGACACACGGGTCTCTACACCACACACAGCTCTGACATAAACATTGCACAGCCGCTGCACTCCACATGCACAGCTGAGCCCAACACAAAGATCTTACACACAGATGAACAAACTTAGGACATAAACATTTAACATTTACAACATAGGATTTGTGGAGACACCGCACTAGCCTGTCTCTGGCACGCACAGATGTGACATCCACACGTTGCACATGTGCGTAAATCAGATCAAAAAAAGTTTCTGAAAGTTTCTAGACACAGAAAAAGAACTTTTTACATTTGCTGCGCATCGGCCACACATGTGTCCAGGATGAGAAGAATGTGACCCCACACAGGCATTCATCTGAGGATGTACAGGAACCCAGCAGGGAGCATGGAGCTCTTGGATGACCCATATAATCCACTGAGGCCAGCTCGCAGGACACAGTGGCTGGTCAGTGTGCTGGCTCATCACTACGGGCTGGACCATGGGCTGGAGAATGAGATTATTGTGCTAGCCACTGGGCTGGACCAGTACCTGCAAGAGGTCTTCCACCACCTGGATTGGCAGGGGGAAGGCACCATCTCCATGGAAGAGTTCCTGACTCTGTGCGCTGTACTGGAGCTGGAGCCTGGCACTGAGGAGTGCGAGGAGTTGCTGGACAACCTCCCTGAGCGCCTCACCTTCCGTCACTTCCATGCCAGGCTCTGTGGGTATTTCAGCTCCAAAGCCGGGGGCCCGCGCTTCCCTATGGGACAGGAGAGCGAGCACATTCAGGCTCAGATCCGGTTGAGGAGTCCTTTGAGGAGGAGGGAGATGCCCAGGATGGCTGCCCGCTCAGAGGAAGAGGATGAGCTCCAGCTCCTGGAGGATGAAAACCATAGTCTCAGGGAACTGGTGGAGGACATGAGAGCGGCGCTCCAGAGCAGTGATGCCCGCTGCCTGGCACTACAGGTAAGTCCCTAAGTCTAGGTGAAAGTTAAGGAGAGACCCCTTTAGTGTCAGAAAGTATCGTGCTAATGTCCATATTTGTTATATTAAAAGTCCAGCAACAACGTTAGGGAATGCTGGTACTTGTAGTTCGCTAACATCTGCAGTGCTCGTACCCTTGTTCCAAAGTATCAGACAATGCAGCCTTATTGAACATCAAAACTATGGAAGAGGAAAAGTGGAGACGTTGCCCATAGCAACCAATCAGATTGTTGCTCACATTTTATAATATGTAATAGGAAAGTGAGAGCTAGAATCTGAGTGGTTGCAATGGGCAACATCTCCACTTTTCTTTTCCTGCAGCTTAGTAATTCTGACCCCAAGTGTTAGAACTACATTCAATAACAAAACTATTTGCAATGTAATTTTATTACTTTTTTCACACTAAATAAATAATTATAAAGCTTGCAATTGATAACAGATATACTTCTTAATGTGTTTGCTTATTGGCTATTCACTAGGGCCCTGATTCAGAGATTGAAAATAAGAATTTAAAGTTACACCTGGGCAAAACCATGTTGATTTCAGGGGGAGTCAAGTTAATTTTATTCTATGCATGCAGGGAGAATGCTTTGCTTTTACTTATTGCACACAGATACCTGATCAGCTTCACTTTTAAACTGCTAATTAGACTTGAGCTGGGAAACATCACCTTTTAACTATAATACTGTTGCAACAAATGAAATTTGACTCAACTGAAATCAACATGGTTTAGCCCAGGTGTAACTTTAAGTTCTTATTTTCAATCTCTGAATCTGGTCCTAGTTTATTAGATTTAGGAGCCCCAAATGTTTATCCTGTCGACCCCAATTTAAGCTAATTTACTAATGAATAACTGATGTTTATTATTTTATTTTATTTTATTTATGTTTATTACTTTTTTGTAAATTAAATAGACTTTCATAGTAAACAATGTATGCATAAAGAATGAATTACATTTTTATATGTGAGGCTAAAGCAGACCTCTCAGTCAAAGAACATTTTTTAAGGGTTACAATTTGGTTAGACCACTTACTGTTTATGCTTACTGTTCAGCCCAGACTGATTTTGTACAGTGAAACCTTGTGCCAAAATGATATACAATAAATAGATTTAGATCTTGGCATTAGTAGAAATTTTGCAATTAAAGAGAAAAACATAAAATATATTCCATCTTTTAATAACTAGTATTTTAGTTTTCTATTTAACAATGTATAGTAAAGGTAGTGCATGTATAAATGTATTCATCTTTCATGGCTGTAAATTTTATGAATTAAAAAGGATTGTCCCTAGAAAAGGCCCCAAACCCATTAAAAGTCACCGACCAGTGAGAAAGTTTGCGTCCCACTTCCTAAATTTTGAGATTTAGGGCCTGATACTGAGTTTTGTGGATTTTGATGTATTTCCCTATCAGTAATGTTATTTTTAATACTTATCCTAAGGGCTGAGCATGTACAATTCTTTACATCTTAAGCAGTGGCAAATGCTTGTATTTCATCTGACCGTAAAATGTGTAAACATGGCCTTATAATAATGGTCCCAATCATGGTACACTCCCTTTGGCGTCAAGATGTTTTCTAGGTATGGGAACTGCTAAATACCCTAAAGTACCCAGGCAGGCCCATAGTTCTTCCATATTACCTCTATTAAGGGTTCTTGGGGCCTTCGTAAAATGCACCCTCTCACTAATGATTGCAACTTCATTTCTTAACTGACAACCATATTTTGGATGCCATGTCACGATGTAAGCATCTGCAACCACTGTTTAGAACCATGTTGATCTGCTGCTGTTATGCGCACTCTTATGTCACTGCAGCCAACTTCTAATTCCTCTCACCTCCCTCGCTGCCATCACCAGTGATAATTATTGGGGGCTTTATAATATGGACCTGCTGTTTCTTATGTGTAAATGGCTCACAGGGTCTGATTTAGTGTCTTTTGCAGTGGGGCTATATCTTCTACCCCAGTGCTCCTCAACCTTTTCTTACCCTCGGCACACCTAAGCCCTTCCCAGAATTCCGTGGCACACCGAAAGAAAAATATACAAAAATCAGCAAAGTATATATGTACATATACAGAAATTACATTTAATTGTAACTTTTTTTTTCTTATAACTAATATTAACTATGTTAGCCAGTAGCCCCATCAGGTGTCTGCAGCCTCCCCAATAGCCCACATTCATGTTTGTCCAGCCTCCCCAGTAGTCCCCATTCATGTGTCTCCAGCCTCCCCAGTATCCTCCATCATGTGTCTGCAGCCTCCCCAATATCCCCTCATCATCCAGTGCTTTTTCTCCTGTTGGAGGCATTGCGCCGCAGCACACTTAGCAACATCTCATGGCACAGTGGTGTGCCACGGCACACTGGTTGAGGAGCACTGGTCTATGCTATATTACACTTATTTTTGAGCAAAAAAAGGGCAACTACAAGGGATGTAACAAACTTAATTGCTTTGCCAACCAAACCCAAATTAGCAATGTCCTATCCACTTCTCAAACAAGAGACAAAAATGTACCCTGGACAGTAGACAAAAATGCCTTAAATCTGCCAAAATAGAAAAAATACTATTGTGATAATATCATTTTAGGTTTAGTTATTTATACCACTGTAGGTCAACCTTTTACTGAGGCAAAGAATACTGGGTCTTCACATCTGGATTGAATACAATCACAACACAGATTTATTTTAGTTGTATAAAAATGGGCCTGTTTGGTGCAGATGCATAAAATGTATGGAAAAAAAAGTGTATTACATATGGTATAGATTAAATACGGGATAAGGAGTCCTTAAAACAAAGGAACATTAAACAGAATCTAAGCTCTGGTACCATAAAAACATAAAATGTTTGCCATATGGAGAATAAAAAAACAGAAAATAAAAACAATTCAATGATCATATGGATCTAACGCAATACTTGCCACATTTAGATTATGAAATGCTGCAAAAAGCCAAAGCGGAAATTACTTATATTATATACACAAAACAAAACATAAAAACATAAAAAATCCTGAGAATTTCCACATACTTTTAGCAGCTGTTTTTATCAGACTGGTTGCCAATGTTTTGTCTTTGGGCCAAGAAGCGTGCTTAACAGAATAAAAATGTAGGTGGCCCTATCGAGGGGTGCTATAACTATTAGAAATCGTAAGTAACTTATAATAGTGTGTACTCGTATGTTTTCCCTGAGCATTAGGCGTTAATTTTCTATTCATAAACTCTACTAAGCCGTTTTTGTAGCTCTTTCTTGTATGCCACACTATACTGTGTTAACACCAGTTTGATGCCTCAGAAATCACAGGCGTTCTTTAATATTGGTCTCATGCATATGCATGCATGGGACTTACTGGGACTTCTTTTTATAGCTGATCTTTAGAAGCAAGCCTCACTGCTGTAAGTTATCGGCTGAGCAGTGGCTTGTGTACTTACTTGTAATGCTCTGTCAATCAGCTTTCAGGGACATGACAGCTGGTTGGCAGAGCAATAAGTAATGGTTGCAGAGCCCAGACACCGAGACCAAGCAGGCTCCAATGCACAAGTAATGAGCTGTTGTGGTTTCAACCATTGATTTCTCAAAGATCATCAGACAGTGTACAGGCTCTGGCAAGTTGGTTGGCAAGCGACCGAATGGTTTTTAAGACCTTATTTTGTCAGGGAATGTGTTTGCATTTAGGGATTTGGACAGACCTCCATAAAAAGGCTGGTTTACTGGGCAACTATCAAGCTTTAGCACAACACCTACGGGCAGAACACTTTGGGGTTTGCAGCTCTACAATAACTAGAGAGCAATATGTAAAAATTAGGTATATAGTCTACGGAAATCAAAGCTGTACATCAGCCTAGTTATATACAATGGGCTGGATCCAGACTTAAGTAAGTGCTTGAAATTAGTTACTCCTGGGCTAAACCATGTTGATTGTAGGGGGAGTCAAGTTTATTGTATTCTTTGCATGCAGGGATATATCTTTGAATTGCTTACTGCACACAGATACTGACCTGCTTTACTATCACACTTATTTAGACTTGGGCTGGGAAACATCAGCTTTCAACTCTAATACTATTTGCAACAGATGAAATATGACTCCCCTGCAATCAACATGGTTTAGCCCAGGAGTAACTAATTTCAAGCACTTACTTAAGTCTGGATCCAGACCAATATATTTACTTGTTACACTACTTATATTTGGATGCTTGAACTTATAGAAGACTGAGCAACTAACTGTAATGTTCTGTCATTTATCAATTTGTGGGTAAATTTTTTATTAGAGCCACAAATTGCATCGGTAAATGTGAATAAACCAGTTCAAAGCCTTGTACCTTTCTGAGAACTAAGAAGTATACATGTTATAATGTGACACAGTATATAAGTCAGAGTAATGCGTAACTGTTTTATTTGTTTAAACCTTAAGGGGGGAGTGGTGTAAGGGGGCAGGTTATATATAGAGAGGGTTGGGTGGGGGTCCAGAAAGGATCAGACAGTCCAGATGAAGGTAGACTTGAACAAAGTGTCTTCACCCACTGAACTCCTAATAATGAAAGATATCAAGAGAAAGTTAGCTACAGAACCATAGTTAGAAATGTTAACACCAGGGGTAAAAAGGAGAAATGGCGTTCCCAACATTGAATTCATAACTAGTTTAATCTTAAAAATGATCTTATTGACGTCCCAATTCGGCTTTACGCCCTGGGCTATACCCCTATTGCACACCCCAAGTTACAACCCTGGTTAGCTTTAGTGCCTGATGGTCTAGACCAGTTAGAATTACAGGTAGTATAATTATCAGTAGGCTTTATCTATATGAAGAGGTCTGTGCCTGCTGAAGAATGTGATTTCATTAGGTCAGAGTATTGTACAGTGGATTAGAATTCTAACCTGTAGAACCTGGTGTATCGAATGCGCTCGTATCCGTGACAGGGACCAGAAGTGAGATTATTCATTTCCATATAAAAGGTAGTTCTTAGCCACTCCGAGATAGCAGGGGGCCTAGGGGTATTGGTGGCATTGCTGAGCCGTTGCAGGGCAAATGCCCTGTATGTTTTGAGAAGTAGAACAATCTGAAAGGTTAAACTGTCGGAGTATGGGACCTGTTGGTGTTGCTTTCCTCACAATGTCAGATGTAAGTGAGTAGATGGAGTCCCAGTAGGGTGTAATATGGGGGCATCCACCATATGTGTTAATGTTGTAGATGTGGTTATCTCTAAGGAAATCCTTACAGGCTCAGCCTGCAATAAAGTACCCAAATCTGGTCTCATTATCCATTAACATGATGCAATGTGCTCATTTTTATCCTATGCATAACAGTGGCAAATGCAGGATATGTAAAGAGTAGTTGCAAAATGCTTGCTATGGTGTGGAATAATAGGGGTCTGGAGATGGCACACTATATAAAGTACATGTGTGGTATATTGTGAGTTATAGTAGCCATCTCAGACTTCTAGTCATCCCCTTCCCTTATATTTTATATAGTATAGTGTGGAGTCTCCAGACCCATAATATACCCCACATGAATTACATGTCTGGAGATGACACAGCACCAGCATTGTGCACCCCTTACCTTGTAGAACAGAATAGTAAGAGGCACCACGGACTTGGCAGTGATAATATTCAGGTGTATAAGCTTTGTTTCCAATTCAGAAGTGCAGAGAAAGCACAAGTATCCCCTCCAGCGGCCATGGGAAGAAACAGAGGCCTCGTCTTCACTGTGCATACTAGAGGAAAGGCTCCGCTCTGTGAGAAGGCCAGTGGCAAACACAGGATTTGTGTAATACATGTGGGGTATATTAGGGGTCTGGACAAGGCACACTATATAAAGTACATGTGGTGATATTAGTCATCTAGTTATGGCACATACTATAATATATGGAGTATATATTAGGCTTTGGAAATGGCACACTATACACGGTATATATTTTGCTATTTATAGTATATGCCATTCCCAGACCCATAATATATCCCATTATTTTATTTTATGTGCCAATCCCATACCTATAATATATCCCATTATACTATAGTCTGTGCTATCCCAGACCCATAATATTATGAGATATATATACAGTATATATTTTTTGGATTTTCCTTTTTTGGAGGGCTTTTTAAAAATGTTTTTAAATATTTATTGTGGGGGAGGAGGGGTTCTGTGCTATTAGGACTTCCCCCTCCTCCCTTGGGTGTGCCATTGGATATGATCCCTCAACAAAAGATTTGGACATCCACGTGTTCGCATTTTATACATCCACTCCCACAGATAGACGCCTGAAGACCAGAAGTCTAAGTTCTCAGAGCTCAGTGTACAGACATGCCCTATGAAAGAGGTAACACCCATCCTAGAAACTGACTGAAGAAGGAATGCTCACTTGAATATTAGCTTAGCCCTTTTCTGGAAATGTCCTTTCTCTTCATTTCTAATGTCTGGATGGTTCAGAGAGGGTTATGAATGGTTAACACAGGTGGGTGTGGATGCCAAGTATGAAAAAATGGTTGCAATTGGATTAAAATGCACAAAGGTATAAAATTTATATATATATATATATATGTGTGTGTGTTTCCAGCTCTGTGGTGGGATTCCTCATCCTTAATTGTGAAGCCATGCCCCCTTTTAAAAACAAGCCTGTGAAGCCACGCCCTTTACTGGCCCCCAAAAAGCCACACCCATTTTTCAGATTTTCCACTGGTTGTTTCTTTTCTTTCTTTCTTTCTTTCTTATTTTTAAATATTCATTGCGTGCGTGTGTGTGTGTGTGGGGGGGTTATACCTGCATATACCACTGCATAAGGCTCATATTTCTAGAGAAGTTTTGAAGACAAAACACAACAGGTGACTGGTTGCTCTGAAATGACAAAGTGTTTGTGCGCAGACAACGGTTTTTATACAAACCATAAAACTATTTTATTTTAAGAGATGTTTGTGTGATTTGTATTTTACATATATCTGTATTACAGATTCCACAAGAAATCTCTATCAGCTGCAAATTAGAGCAACAATTATTTGTGCAACTATGACTATAATTGTAGACTTCGGATAGAACAGCAGACTTCTCAACTACTTGGTTCTGCTGGCTTGAACTTAAGTCCTCCCCTACCCTCAGCTCCTGACAGGGGTCACCCTCTTCTCTCTGCCCCTTCACCCCCCACACTCATTAGGTTTTTGTCTGTCATTGGACCAGATCTTGAGAACCGCTTGTACTGCACACCCTTCGCTTGCATGAACTTTTGATCCCAGTACCCTGCCTTAATATTTAAGATTTGTTTGCACTTTAAATGGCAGTGGATTAGAATTGTTTATCGGTCGGTACAATTCCATGTTGATGCTGCACACTGCAATGTGAAGTCTCTCTCACTTCTGTCAGAATTGTTATTTGTCTGTAGTCAATATGGATCGGATTGTGTTCCGATCAGGCCTCTCAGATGCATTCACAGGTTGCAAAATCTGACCATGTGTGAAACATGTTGGAATGCTTTGCATGTTTGATCCATTGCTACATGTTGACTTTGTATGTATAAAGCAATAAATAATGTATATTAAAAAAAAAGTCTATAGCCTATACAAAATTAACTGTGCATATTCAATTTGTTTTGCATGTGTATATACAGGTTGGCCTGCATAGAAGTCATGCTACAAAGAGAATGGATAGCGTCTGTACCACTTCCAACAGGCGAGTGTTGTCCCAGAGTTACACAGTTACAACCAGATGTGTCCAGAGAGAAGTCAACGTGATACAGAGTTCAAGAGATGAACAGATAGAGGAAGTTATCAACATGAACAAAGACCTGGAAGACGAGTTGAGTAAAACTCATAAAATCCTGGTTTACTTGGAGGAGTGTAACCAGAAACTGATCCAGGAACAGGCGGAGATGAGAAGGAAAGCCGAAGATGTTCGCCAAGTAGTTCTAATGTGTTATAGTAAAGTTAAGGACTTAGAAGAAAAAGCAAGTAAAGTCCCTGCTCTGCAGATGCGAGTAGACCAGCTGGAGACTGAGCTACAGCATTACAGGTAAGGAAATGAGCTACAATATTAAAACTAAACTGCTGCCAGCATCGTTTCCAGGCATGAGCGTCCTACATTACAGCAGTAATGCAAATAACGTGTCCTAATATTATAGAACATAAACTCCAGCTGGTAAATTTATAGGCATCAAAGAAAATACAAACCTGCCACTGGCAAAAACCGGTGGGTCTTTCAGCTCCTCAATTAAGAACTATTATTAATGATTTCTGAGTCTTGCTGCCTCTGGGAGTTACACGTTTTCAAGTAAAGGAAAGAAATCAATACGCATTTTATCTGCTGCAGATTACTGCCACAGGCCCTATGACTGTAGAATTAATCTGTAAATTATATCCATAGACATGGAGAGACATTACACCTAACATTATTCCGAACAAAGGATTAAATCCGGCGCATACTTAAAATAAAATATCCACATACACGGCATGTTCCTGCTGGTTCCGTGCATGTCAAATGATGAGGTTTCATGTTACCTTTCACATACTTGTTTCTATTCCTTTTACTGCTTACATGTTTCATATGGTTTGTTTCCTTTAAGTGTCTTTGAGAAGCATATTTATTAAGTATTAATTGGAAGGATTGCTCCATCAATTGAATTACTAATGAGAATTTAGGAAGTCATTGGGAAAGTTTCCCACTCTAGATGTCTTTCTGGAAGTAATTAAGGAAGTGCTGTGACCTTGCTGGGCTTATGTGTGACTAATATACTGTAATATCCCTAAAGAGTATATCGCCCAAGGTCTGGTTTTCCTGTAAGAGGGTGATAAGAGCCAAGGTTTGTTAAACCGTGTAAGTCGGTTAAATGTTACTCTAATTATGCAACAATTGAGTTGTAGAGCACAGGATCGAAATTCTGTTTTGCTGACATTCATACAGTCGACAACATTAGATCTACAAAGGTATGATTGTCAACAGGGTGGTTTGTGTATTTGACAATACTAATGTTGACAGTATTGTTATGTCAACTTTAGTGTTGCCGACAGTGTTTGACAGCCTGCAGCCTAACCCTAAATCTTAACTTACATTAGGTATAGTATTCCCTGACCCATGTCACATTGAGTATGGAACTGTGGGTCAGATACCCCCGTTCGAGTGCAGAAGTGTCGATCAGGCATCCCTGTTGAGTGTAGAGTTTTAGATCAGGCATCTCTGTTGAGTGCAGAAGTGTCGATCAGGCATCCCTGTTGATTGTAGAGTTTTAGATCAGGCATCTCTGTTGAGTGCAGAAGTGTTGATCAGGCATCCCTGTTGAGTGTAGCGTTTTAGATCAGGCATCACTGGCTATTTTCTATCTGTTGATATATTGAAGCAAAGAGCAAGTGACTGTGGGCCGTATTCAGAGATAAGTATGTATAAAGTACGCAAATATACGCATGTACGTGCAAGTCAACACCCATGACACTCCCCTTACACGGACGTTTTTTGGGTGACTTACATGTCCATAGGGCAACCTTAACTCAACTATTGTAGTTACGTGCGTATTTTCCTTCCGTACGTGCGTACATGACTAACTGCGCCCATATTAGTCAATTTAAATGCCCCCCCCACTCACTTTCACTAAACTACGCGTGTATGGAATTCAATATATAGAAGTAAAAAAGCACTAGGAGATTTTGTGAGGAATATCTGATATTAACATATCTTTAATGTTTTTAAATGTGTATTCTTATTTTGATTGGTGACTTGATCGATATTTATATACCAAATAAATTGTTAAATCTGCTTACATAAATCTCCTAGCGCTTTTTTACTTCTATATATTGTTTCTTTTAGTAGGGGTGGTCTCCCTCAAAAACAGCAGCTGGAGATTTATTTATTTACTTCTTGTATGTGTGTGCATATATCCCTATAGCGCTGTTTTATTCTCTTTTTTATCTATACATGTATGGAATTCAACCACGCCGCTCCGTACATATGTCACCAAGTCCGATTTAGAAATCCGGGCGTAATGGACTTCTGAGCCTAAATCCAACGTAGATTGCGTAAAAAAACTTTACTACGCATGTACAGTTCAACTGTACCTAAATATACGCACGTAAAAAGTAGCAAAATCGGATCTGTGAATCCGGTCCTAAATGTCTAATAATTTATTGGCTCATAACCATGAGCTATGCAGATAGCTCCCTTCTTTTCGGCTAAAGTACAAGTCAAAGATTTAATATTTAAAATATTTGTATTTTATTATAACAGCTATTGGTTAGCAAGAAAATGGGATTAATGACGCATCAATCGGGAAGGAGCTGGATTATCAGTGAATGGCATGACTAGCTGAATGCAGCTCTTAGCTTATGATCTAATGTTTTTCCATCTTTATATTCCTACCCTGATTGTTTTCCTCCTCAGTAAACCTTTATCTATGATAGTCTCAACTAACCTTGCTGTAAATAGTCTGTCATTAAATGCTTTTAACATCAGGGACCCCCTAAATACATATGTCGTAGTCAGTTGGGGGCTTCTGTGTTTTGAATCCCGCTAGAATACTGAGTTATTTACAGAAAGATTTGTTATTAGTTTCCTGCTCTGTATGCAGCACTACAGAAAATCCAGGATGCTTTTTAAATGCATATAATAGACTTATGGTCTGTTATGAAATCCTGGATCCCCGCAGTTCTTCCTCATAAAATATGACCATGATTATTTGTTGTGTAGAGGCTGCAGCCATGCTCAAGGGCATCAGATCTGTAATTAGCACCAGCGTGCCATTAAAGGATGAACACATTTTCATTTAATGCAGTTCCTTAGCTTGAAGCTTACATTTCTGATTATATTTATGGAGATCGCTCCAATTCCTCATTACTTGCTAAAATTGTGCACATAGAAACCTGAATATCCGATATGTTCTGTCACTTACATCATCAAATCATTTTGCTTGCATATGGAAGTATGGAAGTTATTAATCATTATATTAGAACCATCACAGACTAGAATGTTGTCCATTTTATTATTCTTCACGGGCCAGATCCAGGGTTTGGGAAGCGTAAAAAGGCCAAAGTACGTATGAGCGAAGGGAGTGCTTAGGGGAGTGCATAGAAAATACACTAGCGTAAATACGCTACGCAATGAAACGTAGCAAGCACTTAGGTCTGGATCTACCCCCACATTATGCATCATCCAGATTCAGGCGCAGGTTCAGACTCATATACAGGCTTAGCACAGTGTATTTGTGGGTAAGTTTGCACTGTGTATCTTTGCACTGTGCATTCCCAGTATAGAAAAATATGCAACTGCAGCTAGAGACTAGAAAGCAATGCACAGCTGCGACTGCTTGCTTCAAAGAGGTGTTATGGTACAGGGAAGGCGTGGACTGACATTTACGGCATACATACAACGTCATAGACATACATATATAAATCTATGACGTAACCATTGTTAGAGAAGAGGGTTATGGGGGATAAAATCACAGATCTGACAGTATAGTGTGTACGCATGAATCACAGATCTGACAGTAGTGTGTACGCATGAATCACAGCTCTGACAGTAGTGTGTACGCATGAATCACAGCTCTGACAGTAGTGTGTACGCATGAATCACAGCTCTGACAGTAGTGTGTACGCATGAATCGGCTTCTTTAAAATTTTGGTAAAATAATTACTTTTATATAGTGTGCAAACAGCTTAAACCCTGAATCAAGACTTTACAGCTATATGATACCATTTGGGTCGTGTTTGACCGTGCGATTGCTTCACTAAAGGTACAAAACATTTTAGGGCCTAATTCAGAGTGAAATGTAAAAATAATACATCCTAAGTTTAGGAAAACCCACAGACAAATAATGTGTCTTTAATGACCAATTTCAGTTTGCATATTAGTTATGAATAATTAAGAATTTTCCTCTCTATTACTTTTCCTGTTTCAGCGTTTAATTGGTTTCTTGATTTTAAGTAAAGGCACAATTGTTAGAATATGCTTCATTTTGTAAAGTGCTAAAAAGTTTATGACAAAGCAAATTCTCCTCACTCTTCATACTTTCATATCCCTTGATATAGACAGGCCTCAATTGCAGCCCTAAACAAGCTTTTTACTTTGACGAACCTTTGAAATTGTCTTTGGGGCTTGCTGTGTTTAGGTTCACCACTGGTTCAGATAATGTCTCACAGTAATGTTCCTTACGACCCCCTGAGAAGATTCGCCAATGCGTCTGTGTGTTTCTGGCCACAGGACCCCCTTTGACCTCTGGGGTTTCAGGGTTAGAGCTCTCCAAGGCACAACCCCTCTCCTCTCTAGGGACCCCGATATAGAACCAGATCCAGATTTAGTAAATATTGCACACTTATGCAAGGGATGTAATTAGGCTAAATGGACTGGACGGTGCACTTAGTTCCATGATGATATTTACGTGGGAAGGGGCTGTGCTTCCCCTCCAGGGCCGCCATCAGGGGGGGACAGCCGGGAGTATTGTCCCGGGCCCGGACCTGATGGGGATACTTACCTAGCTCTGCCGCAGCATGTATCGTGCCGCCGATACTTGCTGCTAAGCGCTATTTAGTCGTTGGCTAATACACAGTTCTTATCTGCGCATCGGCTCGCTATTAAAGTGTGTCTAAAGCTCTGCCCAGATGTGATGTCACCAATGACGTCACATAGGGGGCGGGGCCCCAAGGCTGGATCCCGTGCCCCGCATTTGATGACGGCAGCCCTGTTCCCCTCCGCCCGCCAAGGTGGGCGGGGGGAAGCATGTAAAATGTACAGTGGGGGAGGGTTCCCCCTCTTACGAGCGGATCAGCAGACTGCA
>WWET01001200.1:162528-173237 GCA_011038615.1 Limnodynastes dumerilii
ACATATGATGAGAGATGCTGGGGGGACAGGACACATGGTGGGGGAATGCTGGGGGGACAGGACACATGATGGGGGATGCTGTGGGGACAGGACACATGATGGGGGAGTTCCCATTGAAATACTGGTAAATTTGTTGATTTAACTTTACTTCATTTTAAATATTGTATTTGTTCCTGTTTTGTTTCTTCACTTCAAAATAAGATATATGCAGTGTGCATAGGAATTTGTTCATAGTTTTTGTTTTTACTATAGTCCGGCCCTCCAACGGTCTGAGGGACAGTGAACTGGCCCCCTGTTTAAAAAGTTTGAGGACCCCTGCCCTAAACCTAACGCTTCCTTTCCTGCAGCCTGACCCTAACCCACCATCTCCCGCAGTCTGACCCTAATTCTCCCTTCCCTGCAGCCTGACCCAAACCCTCCATCTCCCACAGCCTGACCCTAACCCTCCCTCCCCTGCAACTTGACCATAACCCTCCCTCCCCTGCAACTTGACCCTAACCCTCCCTACCACGCACCCTGGAGAGGTTACTCACCTTTCCCTGTGGTCCGGGGGTAGCGGCAGCGGCGGTATTTTCGAATGAGAATGGGTGAAGTATGACGATCGGCATACTCACCCATTCTGAAAAAAAAATTACTGGGGAGTATTCAAAATAGGCACATAGGAAAAGGAACTTTTGGATGTCCCAATTTTGTAAATATGCAGTTCTCACCGGGGACTTCAACCGGACTGGAGGCACCCCATAATGATATACATTTTATAGTTACCATATCTGCTCTTTTTCAGGCATCCCTCCCTGCATGCAAGGTTAGATGTGTGGAAGGGCCACACATGCTGAGAAACCTTCTACGCCCTGCCCCCGCCATTTGTTTCCTAATAAATGACTGCTTTTTTTTGTTCACTTAGCTTTTATTTAAAATAACCACAGATGTTAGCTATGGTTACGCTCCTGGGCCTCAATGTTTACAATAGTTTGCCAAAAATGTGTTGGGGGATTTGGAAGAATTAAAGGTAAAATGTTATAATAATATCAGTCTGTTATCACTTTATAAATATGTTGCTAATAGAAAGAATATTGTATTATCAAAGCACTTAAGATGAAAGGATTGTAAGTAAAGTCTGAACAGCTGTATGTGATATTAGGCTGTGTTGTTTCTTTAATTGAGTGTTGGGAAGTGTTTTAGAAGGGAGCAACCTGGATGAATGAGACCTTTGGGCCCCATCATTCTTTTTAAGTGATGATTACAGTATATATTTGCTAATTTACATATCAAAATATGTTGTTTTTCTACATTTGTACAGTGCCACTTCTATTTATGTATGGGCATAAGCACAGTACCACTTCCCATTATGGGTCGTGTTCAGAGAACCGACAGCGAAAGGTTCGCAATTATACGCACGGACGTTGCAAGGCGACACCCATGACACTTCCCGCACACAGACGGGTTGACGGTGACTTACAAGTGCCTCGACCACCCGTATCTTTAAGTGGGCAGATCCATGCGTATAATACTTCCGTATGTGCGTATATAACTAACCGCGCCCTCATTTAAATGCCTCCTCCCCACCCACTTCCACGTATCTGTCTCCGGACGGATTACAACCACACCCCTCCGTACGTATTTTCTCATGTGCGATTCACACGTCCGTGCCTAATGGATTTCCGTGCGTAAAATCAACGCAGATAGCGTAAATTTAGTTACTACACATGCGCAGTTCATCTGATCGTATAAATCACAAAAACAGTTCTCTGAATACTGCCCTATATGTGGGCATCTGCACAGTGCCACTCTCTTTATATGTGGGCATCTGCACAGTGCTACTCTCTTTATATGTGGGCATCTGCACAGTGCCACTCTCTTTATATGTGGACATCTGCACAGTGCCACTTCTTTATATATGGGCATTTGTGCAGTGCCTCTTTTCTTTACGTGGGTGCAATTTCACAGTACCAAGTTTTTGTTTGTGTGGGCATCAGCACAGTGCCACTCTCTTTATATGTGGACATCAGCAGTGCCACTCTCTGTATATGTGGTCATTTACACAGTGCCACTCTCTTTATATGTGGGCATTTGCACAGTGCCACTCTCTTTATATGTGGGCATTTGTGCAGTGCCACTTTTCCTTATATGTGGGCATTTGCAGAGTGCACAGTCACCCTCAATGTTAATATTTCAGTGATACAAATTATTTTCCCTTAATGCCAGAAGGATTTTATGTATTTTTTTTTTTACTAATTTCATCTGAAACAATAAATCTTGGATATTTATTTGCAACATTCCATGTGGCCTATTTATCTGTAATGTTATTCTATATGACATGTATGATCCTGGCCTATGTAGAAGTGTCCTAAATGGAGCTGCAAATCTGTAGAGGCCTAGCTGAGCAGTACATTAGTCCTTACAGGTCTGAGGAGGTAGGAAATGAGCACTTACCACACTGGGTGACTTTCACACAGGCTGCTGAATACTGCTCAACCTCTCCACAAATATGTTTTGGAGAAATGGGGGTAGATACAGACCTAAGTTGTTTTTACGTTTGTTGGCGTAGCGTATTTACGCAATGCATTGACGCACGTAACGACCTAACCCGGCCCACACTGTGCGATTTTAATGCCTCCCTCCGCCTACAAAGCGTATTTCCGGGTGTCGTATGGAAGACACGCCCTTTCGTTCGTATTTACGCTGAACTTACATAGATCAGCGTTACGTTGCGTAACATCTGCAGCGTGCATGCGCAGTACATACAAATTGCCGATTTTACATCAGCGGCTAGTGTACATAGCTCAGGACCTGGCCCATTGTGGTAAAATATACGCCTTTCTGACATAGACTGATAAATCGTCCGGCTAATATGTATAATATAGCAAGAAAATCTGTTTATCACTCCTTGGGATAGATTTGCTAAACTGCGGGAAAAGGAAAAGGGATGTTGCTCATAGCAACCAATCAGATTCTTGTTGACCAGGGGGGTGGGTACTAATAATCCTGCACTGATTATTAGTACCAACCCCCCTGGTTTTAGATATTACTTTTATATTAGAGCTTGGACACTCTAAGGGTATTTTTAGCTGTAGGCAGGTTCTAGCGCATTTAAGGGACCCTACTCCCCTCTTTTTTTCAGATTCTTGCTGACATACTCTAGTATGTAGTAGGAAAGTAAGAGCTAGAATCTGATTGGTTGCTATGGGCAACATCTCCACTTTTCCTTTACCCATTATTTGTAATATACCAGCATGTATTGACCACACCACCCAGGACAAATGTGTTCAGGTGACACACAGCATGACTGTGCTCTGAAGTATGCCAGCTTTATCATATCTACGGATGAATGGCAGACTCGCTGTATTTTTATTATAATTTTGTATTAAGTTATGTTACTTCATAAAATTTATGAGAAAATTATGTACCAGATTCACACTTTATAATGCTCCTAAATATACGCAGAACTTATTTGTTCCTTGGCAATTTTGTGTGATTTGCGCATGCGCCATCCAGATGTTATTCACCGAAACCTGTTACGCACGGAGTTCAACTCTGTGCCTAATGAGATCTGTAAGAAGTGCCACTACTCCAGTGCCACTGTGAGTAGGAAGTTAAGAAAAGTGGGTGTTGGCATTTAAATAGGGCAGCATGGGCTGGGTTTCCAAAGTACCCACATACTTTAGCAAGATACGCACAGAAACACACACAAGGGGCCAGATTTATTAAGCTACAGGTTTGGAAAAGTGGAGATGTTGCCCATAGCAACCAATCAGATTCTAGCTCTCACTCTCTAGTATGTAATAGGAAAGTGAGAGCTAGAATCTGATTGGTTGCTATGGGCAACATCTCCACTTTTCCTTTACCCATTATTTGTAATATACCAGCATGTATTGACCACACCACCCAGGACAAATGTGTTCAGGTGACACACAGCATGACTGTGCTCTGAAGTATGCCAGCTTTATCATATCTACGGATGAATGGCAGACTCGCTGTATTTTTATTATAATTTTGTATTAAGTTATGTTACTTCATAAAATTTATGAGAAAATTATGTACCAGATTCACACTTTATAATGCTCCTAAATATACGCAGAACTTATTTGTTCCTTGGCAATTTTGTGTGATTTGCGCATGCGCCATCCAGATGTTATTCACCGAAACCTGTTACGCACGGAGTTCAACTCTGTGCCTAATGAGATCTGTAAGAAGTGCCACTACTCCAGTGCCACTGTGAGTAGGAAGTTAAGAAAAGTGGGTGTTGGCATTTAAATAGGGCAGCATGGGCTGGGTTTCCAAAGTACCCACATACTTTAGCAAGATACGCACAGAAACACACACAAGGGGCCAGATTTATTAAGCTACAGGTTTGGAAAAGTGGAGGTAACTTCCGGCCTTATGTGTATTAGTTGCGTATATTACCGGCCCTAACTCTGTAAGCGCGCCCACTTTCCCTCATCTCAATGCCCCCCCCAGCCCATTTCTATGCAAATGCTTAGGTCCGTATATATTTCCGCAGCACTTCGGGTCGCATTATTCTCCGCCCGATTCACAAGTCCGTCCCTTAGCCATTTCCGACCTTAACTTCAACGTGACGTATCACTATTACTACACATGCGCGGTTGATGCAAAATCGATCCGATCCTAAAAATACGCACGGAACTTTCGTTAAAACCGGATCTCTGAATACGGCCCAAGGGGAGTGTCATGGGAGTGTACTTGTCACTTAGTGGTGTATTTTAGCGATTCCATGTATACTTATTTCCTGTGGATCAGGCCCTATGTTTTTAAATTTCCCTAATTGTTTCTTAGACATTGATGTTTGGTGTTGGTGTTGGCAGTATTGTAAAATCGGCACTGCTATATGAAATAGAATCCATTTCTGTCATTAGGTACACTTTTCTTCTTGATGGTAATGCAGTTGAATAATATGGGAGGGTAACACCCCATTAGAGAATGATACTGTTCAACCTAAAATAATTAGTGTTACCTAAATCTATTAATTCACCTCTTCCCTGGCAAACATTTCTACAGCTAGTAACTTGCATCTGAGTATTTAAATGTAACATTCCCTCATTTCATTTCAGAATCATCAGGGAGTCATTACCAGGATGCTTTTTCTCCATTTTAATTACTTTTATGCCTTCATCCAATTAATAGGTTTTATTATGGATAAGAAAAGTAAAAATAGGCTTAAACTTAATTAATTCCCTAGAATAAATGAAGAGTTAATGTGCATTGTGAATGCGACTTATTCAGAGTCACTGGTTTTAAACTTAAACAAATGAGGTTGCTGCTTATGATTATACATTGGATTCCGCTGGCAGAGAGGGGAAGCAATGATCAACTAGTATGTGTTAAACCAAAGGAACCAATTGTGAGGGCATTTCATAAAATGGTTTTAGGAAAATCAAATGTATGAAAGTCCGTTATAATGCCGGGAATGGCAGTCATGCTGTGCCAAACCAGCTTAGGCCTTGCTATGTTATTCTCGTTGCGAGTCCCCGCTGCAAGGGATCGCATTGCAAATTAGGGACAGCCGAAAGTTGTTTTTCGTCTGTCCCTATTTTAAATGAGGGTTCCATTCAGAATTTTTTTTAATGAATGCAATTCACAAACTTACCCGTTCTCTTTCCGCCGCTCGTGCCGCCTCAGGGGGGGGACTTAGGGCTAGGCTGCGGGGGATACTTAGGGTTAGACTGTGTGGGGGGGGGACTTAGGGTTAGGCTGCAGAGGGGGGATTTAGGGTTTGGCTGCAGGAGGGTGGGGGCTTAGGGTTTGGATTAGGGAGTGAGTTGGGGGAAGCTTACTTACCTTTCAGAGCACCGTGTTCGGTGCTCCGGAAATCGATTGTTATGTCTCATCAAGGCATAATCAATCGATATCCCAGCCAGTTCGAAATAGGCCCGTTCGCAACAGGGACCCACACTCGTTCTTCTGTTGTTATTAAAAATGAATAAAAATAAAGTACTTTAACAATGACTCTCTCTGTATACCACAAAGGTCTCTAAAAAGAGATACTGCGCATACGCTCATTAGATGTTACACATCGGATCTCAGAATGTATGGAACGCATTTCCGTACGTTCAGAGTCGTACATTAAGGTGTGTCAACACTCCGTACATCAGAGTATATGTAAAGTAGGCAGAGGGGAGGCATTTAACTGAACATTGTGGGCAGGGTTGGGCACTTCCCTCTGTGCTTACATTCCTTACGCACAGCAATACGCACAGAGAAGTTAAGGTAGTGTTATGGATACAGACAGTAGATAAAACCTGCGCGTGGGAGGGGAGTGTCATGGGGGTGCACTGTCCTCTTACGTGTGGATTTTTACAACTCTGGATCAGGCTCAATGGGGTAGATCCTGACCTGCACACGGCTTATGTGCGTGCGCGGGTCCCTCTGTACAATCACGCCCCCTGCACTCCCGCTCAAGGTAGCAAATCTGGACCCTTCAATTTTACGACTAGGTCTGAGGCCTCTACCGCAATGTTCCTAATTTTGGTGCTAAAAAAAATAATTTAAAATGTTAAGGAATTCCGACCATTTTTATACACAGACATATTAGCAGGAGCTCATATATAATTCATTAGCATAATCATATATAAAATGTTTATATATAATACACTTGAGAATTTTTTGCAGGCAATGACTGCCTGAAATCTGGTACCATAGACCACCGAATGCCGGGTTTCCTCCTTTATTATAGATTGCCAGGCGTTTACTGCAGCTTTCTTCAGTTGTTTGTGAAGTGGGTCTTTCATGGGAAGTTTTGTCCCGGCAAGTGAAACGCATGCTCGATGGGGTTGGGAAAAGGTGATTGACTTGGCCATTGCAGAATATTTCACAGTATGTTTTGGGTAATTGCCCATCTGTACTGTGAAGTGTTATCTAATCAGCTTTGCTGCATTTTGCTGAATCTGAGAAGACACTATGGCCCGTAATCACAGCAGTCGCAGAAGCAGTCGCTTCTTAGGTGTGTATCTTTAGTAAAGGACCTGTACAAAGATTGCCTCAGATTGTTTTAGGTAGAAAGAGGCGGCTTAACACCTCCTCGGGGGAGAGATTAGGTAGAAGTGGGAGGAGGGAGGGATTTAGATTAGCTGGGGAGGGCAGGAGGGGGAGGTAGAGAGTGGCAATATCAGTACGGACATTGCACGGATTGTTAAGGTAGCCCTATTGTACTCGTAAGTGCCATAAGGTACCTAAAAAGGGGGGGCAGGCTAGGGGTGAGTTAGGTGCTGATCTGTCCGCACCTAACTCACCCGGATCTATGAATAAGGGCCTATATCTCTATACTCTTCTGAACTCATCTGCTTGCTTCTGTTATACCATCAGTAAATACTAGCGGCTCAGTGCCATTGAGCCGGATCCACTAAGTCTGACTGGGGACTTACGCAAGTCATTTCCGCAAGTCTCAGAACATCTGCAGATGTGAGCGCCAGATGTTCCGCTAGCGTACCTACAGACGTACGTAACTAAGTAACTAAGTCTATAAGTACGATGAAGTGGCCAAACCTTCATTTACGAGTTTGGTAAGCAACTGAAATAACCATAGACATTGCCAGTGTCCAATGAATTATGGAGGCAGGACTGCAGTACAGTTTGCTGGGTGCTGCCTACTTTAGATGCTTATGAAGGTATTGGTGGATCTACCACTGAGCCGTTCATGTAGTGTATAGCTCCAGGCCAGGCTAAATCTTTATTCTCACACAAAGAGAAAGCACACAGATGTCTGTAAGTCTGGTTTTTGTTTTTAAGTGTATGATGTGATTAAGGTGTTGAAAACATCCTCTGGGGAATGGGATGAACATCCAGCAAATAGACTTTGGGTAAACACCGTTGCTCCAGACTCCATGACCTTCTGTTGACCTAATGAGAAGGAAAATTTTAAATCAACAGCTTGGATAAAAAAAAGTGGACAAGACAAGATATCTGTGAAATGTAAAAGAGGGTGCTGGCAGCTGGAGACAGATGAAAATGGTCAGCTGCTGGTCCCCTCCTATTCATTATCACACAGTGTGGGTGTTCACAAAGCTTCTGCTGGGAGAAGAGTCCTTTCTCTGTATAACAATAAGTCTGTAAAATGGCTGGGACCCACACTCTGTGCCCTAATTCTCCAGAGTGGGAAGAAGCCAAGGGAGGAGGGATCTGTCATTGCTTGTCTCACCCCTCAACGCTCTGAGACAATGGGGTGGCATAATGTATATTGACAGCTATGAGAGCTACATTTAATTGCTTCCCTCTGTCTAACTGAGCTAAATACAATAAATGTTACAGATATTTCTTTTCAGACAAATCAGTCTGTTTAGCTAAACAATTTGAGATCAGTTCCAAGAAACTTCTTCACTAATAACTTGTATCAATACCTCAAGATTTACGCTGCAGGAAATGCTGTGATTTAATTTTTTTATTTATTTAATACTTTACTTTTAACAAGGATAAACATCCAATGGTGTTTAGTCTTCATCATATCCATATAATAACTACACAAGCAGTGAAAAAACTGTGAATCGGTCCAGAATGGGAGATAAAATATGAGAGGCTGAACCGGTGATTTATAGTTTATTTGTCAGTCTGATCAAAATATGGGATCCTTTTATTTGCTTTTTTACTTTCCCTGTCTCTGTGCATTTCCATATTTCTCAATGGTTTCTTGATGCTGAGCTTCTTCTGAGATGCATCCCCTTCATATTTATGGAGTAGTCTCTTACTATGTTTCTCCAGCATTCTGTTAATATGTTGCCATCTCAGTATAGTCATTAAAATGAATGGCCTTTACTTTACTTTACTTGCAGCTCCCCCAGTATAGTCTTCAAATTCTATCTTTGTTCTGAGCATGTGAAATCGACCGCAGTACATGTGCAGAATAACAGAGGACTTAGAGCGTGATCGAGACTGGAATATACATCTGGTGCAATCGTGTTACGCTCCGCACTGCACATGCCCAGTAGGTATGTGCAGTTTATGGACAAACATTTGTAACAGCCACAAGGCATCAGTTTTATCTTACGATCTGACATCTTGTAACGATTTAAAGCCCTGACCTGCTTAACGATGCCACTGTGTACACTGCTCTCTCGTTTTACTATCTATTCAACTAGACCTTTGCTACAAATATATGGTCACCCACTAGGTGGTGCTATATAGAAATATGAATGGGATTGATGGTAGTGAATATTGTGTCAGTACACACTGAAGTTTTCTCCAGACATCGAGACATCTCTGATTGAAAAAAATCATATCACATGACGTGATGCAGCATTGTGGGACTGTACACACTGGTAAGATGACTGAGCTATCTGACAATGATTGTGTGATCTGCACCATAATCATCTGATAACTCTCTAGTGTGTACCCAGCTTAAGTCCAGGAAGCTGCTGCTGATAGTCGACACTCCACAACTTATATGGGACCATTGCGTTACCATTTACCTTGGGAGGTCAGTGTTTGTTGTTGTATTGTGAATTCTGCTTATGCACTGTTGATTTAAAAAAAAAAAAAAAAAAAAAAGATTTAATTCAACTCAATTCTGATTACATTCATAGCTATACTATTACCACATTAACACTGTCATTTAAGCGCTCTCAAGAAGCATAACCTCCATTTTAGATAATCTACTCTGCACTTGTCTTGGGATCGCTGGGGAAGGGAAGCGTGTCTGGGGATATCTGCATTGTGCTTTGCTGCTGTATGTCCCTCTGTCTTGTCTGTGTGGCATCCAAGCTTTCAGTTTGGTGCTAGGGGTTTTATGAATCGCAGCATGAGTTTGTTTTTACATTTGAGTCTGGATCAGGCCCTGAATCTGCAGACATCTCTAGAGATAAAACTCTGTTTCTAGTAGAGCAGACGGCTAAGGAGCCTCAGAGTATTAATAGATACAGGCGCTACATATCTCAGGATCATTGTAACTCTGTAAAAGCTACTGTAGATCAATAAACATGCACACAGGGAAATTATCCATAACATACACTCCAGTGGATGCATGTCCCAGCTGACTTGTACTGAATCTATCAGTTATAACACATAGGTTAGTTTTAGTTATCTCCATTCTATGAGAAGAGGAGGTTTTGGGGGTGAAGCAAATATCTAAAGTGCCAGATTAGGGATTACATGAAATGGATTATTCTGAACTGTACACTTTGGGCCGTATTCACTGATCCGTTTTTTTAAAGTACGCAATTATACGCACACACGCAAGTATTTTTTATACTTGTGAATGGCTCATTAAATCAGTTAAATCCTCCTCTACTAATTTAGTATGTTATTAAGGTTCCACAATCTTTTTATTGCTCTATATCTCATATCTGAATATTGCTAGTTAGGATATTCAATTTAATAAGAATAATGTAGTATATGGAAATCTGTTTCTCTCTCTTCTGTGTGTTGGATATGTATTTATCTCTTAAATAGCTTTTCCAAAACTCCAAATGCTTCAGTATGTTACCAAACAATCCCTGGCATGCTGAATTAATTGATGTAGTAATTGATGTATGATATTTTTATCTATAACTATAATTTATATATTACAGTCATGCAGAGACTATGGGCCGTATTCAGAGATCAGTTTTTTTTATTGTACGCACGGCCGGAGCAAGCAAACACCCACCATTAACCTCAACGCTCCCCTCTCCCGGACGTGCTGTCGGGGACTTACCAGTCCCTAGACCACTCTGTTCTTTCCATGTGTACTTACGTGCGTATATGTGCTCCGTCCATGCGATTCT
>WWET01001200.1:175541-187201 GCA_011038615.1 Limnodynastes dumerilii
AAAACTTTTGTCATTAAAACTGAAAACGGAAGCCATGATGTACTCCTAGTACTTTAATCATCTCAGAGTGCCGCTCTGTATGTATTTGGCCATATTTTAAATTGTGCACAATTTTGTTATAGAAAAAGCAGCTAGTATAGACACAGATTATTCACTATAAAATGCATGAATTATAACAATACAGAGTTGTGTTACTTGGACAATGCTAATAAATACAGAGATGGCAGTATTCAATATTCTTCAGTATGAAATGAGTGGTATACACAGAAATTGTGCTTGTATATACATAGCATTAATCAATACAAAGGTGACAGATGCTTATAATTCCCAGTGGAAATCAGTATTTGATGTATATGAGATTTAGCCAGCTCAAAGTTTTGACTCCATTATAAGAAACTGAAAGTCTGTAATAGGAGTAATGTATTCACTAATAATAATTTGCACAATATTCCTTAAATCACACTGTATGATAAGGTCCGTTACTCACACTCCGTTTCTTCTTTATCTGGGTAACATGGGACACCGGGTACTCTAATGGAGGTTGGAGCACATCCTATCTCCTTCCATACCGCCCTCGATCTCTGGGATAATGTTTTGTCAACTCACAGTGGTTCTCTGGTAACGTTATTCACCAGAAATGGACAGAGAACTTAGAACATTTAATGGGCTCATAACTTTGAACTGGCTAAATCTCATATATATCATATACTGATTTTTTACTGGGAATTGTCAGTATCTGTCACCTTTGTATGCATTAATGCTATGTATATACAGACACAATTTCTGTGTATACCACCCACATTTCACACTGAAGATTATTGAATACTGCCATCCCTGCATTTATTAGGGCTATCTATCTTACACATATTTTTATATTGTTTTTATAAAATCTTATAAGATTTTGAATTATTATTAATAGCCTCCATACATCCTCCTCCTTGACTAGTAACATGCTGATGGTTATTTGGTTATTAAAAACTAACAATTCTTACCTTATCACTCTGGCTGTGTAAAAGCAGGAGAAGGTCTATGGGCAGTCGGGGAGGTCACATGACACACTGTGAGAGAGTTTCTCTCACAGTGTGAATGAGTCATCGCTAGAGCTGTAGACTTCCATCTCTGTCTCTGTGATGACTCATAGGCTTCACTGACAGCCTGAAAGTGTCTGAGCCGAGGATCCTCAGAGGGGAAAAAAACCAAAGTGATTTTTCTACTAGTGTCCTGGACAGGACAGAGAGGAGACCTGGGGCCCCCTCTCTCTCCGGGCCGCTGATGATGGCGGCCATGCCATTAAGAAAAGAATTGCAAAAGTCAGTGCTGAAATTCATGAGTTCATGTATCAAAGTTATGGGTGCATCTTATAAATAGAGACATACCTGTGCATCTAAATGTACTGAATGGGCCATTCATGTGTTCCAATGCACCAGAAAGGGGTTTGCAGTGCACTTTGAAAATGATGACCACTGTGTAGAGTCCACTTTGAAAGTTGCAGAGCACAGCAAAGCTTTAGTACTTTATTATCTTGGTTCAGCATCTGGCAAGCACACTTTATCCATGTTGTTTGTTAGCAGATACAGGCACTTTTGTATCAAAGTAAAGGTTACAGATTGTAAGAGGGTTATTATCAGGTTTTAGAAAGCTGAAGGTCAGTGTTAGTACAGAATAGAAATGTATCAGCTCTGCACATTATACAACACAATTGTGTTCACTGATAGAGCGTTGTAATGTTATGCAGTAAGAGTAAGAGGTATACGAGTTATGGGTCTCAATTAGGCATTGCAGGAGCAGTTAATTATTGCTCAGTGACAAGCTCGGTTTGTGCCACTAAAATGTATGCAGGAAAAAGTTAGTGCAGGTTTATTTGTGCGCACACAGCACTTTCAGCATCTGTGACACTCGCAAGACCAATAAAACGTTGCTGACATCAGTGATAAACTATCCATCAGTCTGCTGCACACTACTCAATATCACTCTTTAACTTGCATTATTTACTAAATAGCTTTGATAGATTTATAAGCAAGTAATAAAGGCTGAACTGCAATATTGCATTTTAAAAAAGCTATTTATTATCCAGAATGTCAACAAAATGGAAAAATGAGCTACAATAATCACACATTTCCCTAGTTATTGTATTGANATATATATATATATATGAATGAAGCTCCTGAATTAATTGTTATATGTCATGGGATGTATATAGGCTGGAACCCGTCTTCCAGTTTTTTCCCCAATTTTATGTGTATTGCAGCATTTTTTTCATACTGAGCATGTGCATGTATCTAACCAATCGCAGCACATTCTGACCCATGCAGACTTTGCAAATGGGCGTTCCCTCTTAGTCAGTGTACAGTATAGGCTTTCCCTCTCCCTGCATACCCATTCAGACTTTTATACATTTAAGGTTTGAGTCGGAAAACTTAATGTAGATCACAGCTGCCAGTAGTCTGCCCTTTGTGAGCACTTATATTTTATTAATACAGACCGTTGTTGCAGATCCATTAAATTCTTTTGCTTGGGGATATGGGACCTGATTCAGAGACTGAAAATTTACTCCTGGGCAAAACCATGTTGATTTTAGGGGAGTCAAATTTCATGTACTGCAAACCGTTTTAGAGTTGAGGGGTGGCGTTTCCCAGCCCAAGTCTAAATAACAGTGTAAAACTAAAGCTTGTCACTATCTGTGTGCAGTACGCAAAAGCAAAGCTATATTCCTGCATGCAAAAAATACAAATAAATTGACGCCCTCTGAAATCAACATGGTTTTGCCCAGGTGTAACCTTCCTCTCTTATTTTCAATCTATGAAACTCCTTTCACATCACCACCAAATCTCGGCAAAAACATGAGTATTTGGTGGTTATGTGAAACCGCTACTACCGTTGCAATGTGAAAGGTCCAGGGTTGTTTTCAACCCGGGTCTTTCACATTGCCTCCCGATTGGTTCAGATTTGTTTACTGTTGCTAAGGTAACAGTAAACAAATCTGTTTTTAGCGTCGGATCATAAGAAAATGTTATTGCATGCTGATGCTTGTATTGCTACAAGCACCAGCATGCCAGGGCATGCTGGTGCTTGGAGAACCACAAGCACCAGCATGCCCTGTCATCCTGTGTAAGATAAAGCAAATTAATGTCCCTCCTAGGTACTAAATAAAATATAGGGCCGGCCCCTAACATAAAAAAATACTTAACATGTAATCCCCCCCCTATAAAAAAAATAATTACATTGAATACCCCTAATAATATATAAAAATATTTACATTTAATACCCCAAATATTAAAACAATAATGACACTGAATACCACGAATAATAAAAATTTTTTTTTAGCCCTAATGATATAAAGCATTAAATAAAGGCATGACATTAAAATGATAAATAAAAAGAAGTACTTAGCATAGTGAATGGGAACCCATCTTCCAAGCTTTTAATCCGTAGAGGAGGTCTTTGAAAAAAACAAACCATATGGCACCGCCGCAACACATGTCCTGCAAGCAGCTATATAGCTTATATTTATACCCTTGGCCAGCCTGGATAATCTTGTTTCCATGGTGACCAAATCACGTTTATTTATTTTATGCTTTATATAATTAGCGTCAAATATATTTTTTTATTATTTGTGGTAATAAGTGTCATTGTTTTAATATTTGGGGTATTAAATGTAAATATTTTTATATTATTAGGGGTATTCAATGTAATTATTTCTTTAATATTTGGGGTATTAAATGTAAATACTTTTTTATTAATAGGGGTATTCAATGTAATTATTTCTTTAATATTTGGGGTATTAAATGTAATTTTTTTATTTTTTATTAATATTGGTATTCAGTGTAATTATTTCTTTAATATTTGGGGTATTAAATGTAAATATTTGTTTGTATATTAGGGGTATTCAATGTAATTCCTTATTTATATGGGGGGCACGTTTTCTAAATGTTAAGGGCCATCGCTATATATTTTATAATAGTTCTAATGGAGACGTTGGCACGCCACTGCGGGCACAGAATGACAGGGCATGCTGGCGAATCAGGGAAACCCTGGGTGGTGTGGCCCGACAGCTCCTCCTATCCTGTACCTCGTGAGTTTACCGAAAGAGACCTTCACCTGTTCGTAGCTGCCGGACGTCTTTGCTATATTTGGGGAACGCTGCTCGTGTATAAGGTAGAGTAGGGAGAGATACTACTCGGAAGAGTGAAGCGTGTCCTTGTGGACACTAAAGTTGTGGATGAGGGTTTCCCTGATTACCTGTAGCATAGTGAGCTCCGTTTTCCCCCCCTTCAGTACCTTATATAAATTGCTCCTGCCTGTCAATACTAAGTGGACATTATTTTAGATATTGATTACAACTACAGGAGGATACAATATTATGCATGGCATGTTTTGTTTCTATTTCACCCTTATGTAATTTTTAACGATGCATTAATAAAGTAATATTGTTTTAAGAGGAAGTAACGTTGTTCTGATATATTGAGAGTGCACTTGGTATACCCCCGGGGGAATTAGCCTTAATTGGTATTGTATTCCCCACTGTGTGTTTTGTGTAGGTTCCACATTTATTGCACAAGCTGTGCCCTTGCAAAACTCACATGCAAAGTGGAGATGTTGCCTATAGCAACCAATCCGATTCTAGCTCTCACTTTCTTTTTACATACTAGAGAATGTCAGCTAAAATCTGATTGGTTGCTATGGGCGCATTTTAAATATTCTAAAGACAGCAAGCAAGGAAAGGAAAAATTATGTTTTTATCCACCTTGAGACAAACGACTTGGCCGATACTGGAGTTGTGGCTGTTAAAGATGAATGTAGAAAGTTGGGAACTGCTCATAAGTAGGTGGCAGATACTGTTACTTTTTCTGAACTACCAGTAGATTACCAGTAGAGTACCCATACAGATTTGAAGAATGTAGAATAATGTTCATTAGTGATTTCAATCTGTTGCTTAGGAAGTGGTGTCATGAGGAAGGATTTGGGTTTATAAAACATAACCATGGCATCTGGCAAAACAGAAACCTGTATAAAAGGGATGGCTAGCACCCATATTCTATGGGAACAGATATTCTATGTGAGCAGTTTGAATGTAGATGACACAAACATATATAACAGGGTAGATACGCCAAGAGGGGTACAGAAAATGAGGGATAATCTAGGTAGACTGGAGGAATGGTCAAGAGTGCGGCAACTGCAGTTTAATGCCAAAAAATGCTAAATCATGCACTTGGGGCACAAAACCCAAAGGCTCAATATATCATTAATGGCACTACATTAGAACCTACTGAGGAGGAAAGAGATCTAGGAGTCATTATTTCATATGACTTAAATGTAGCCAAGCAATGTAACAAAGCAATGAGAAAGGCAAGTCAGATGCTTGGTTGCAAAGAGAGATGAATTAGTAGCAGAAAGAGAGTAGTAGTGATGCCCCTTTATACATCGTTAGTATGACCTCACCTAGCAATTAAAATGGTCCATGGCCTGTTTCACAAAACATACCAAGAAAGGCTAGAGGAACTAAACATGTATAGCTTGGAGCAGAGAAGGGAGAGGAGGGATATAATAGCAGCTTTCAAATATATCAAGGGTTGTGACCAGTTAGAGGAGGGGGCATTTTTCAAAGAAAGAGGTGTAATAGAACAGTACTCATCAACCTTTATTCACCCTCAGCACCCCTTCCCAGAATTCCGTGGCACACCATCAGCAAAAATATACATAAAAGCAGGAATTACAAAGTGCATACACCAAAATTACATTTAATTATTATTTTTCATTTGATAAAATAACGGCTAATAACATTTTTTTTTCTTATAACTAAAATTAACTATCTAAGCATTTAATTATGACTTTTAATCAACCCTCTTGATTATCACACTGTTCCCCCTTCAACTGTTGCCCCTATATCACACGCTGTACCACTTCATCATACACACACTGTGCCCCTTCAACTGTTACCCCTGCAGCACACACACTGTGCCCCTTCATCATACACATACTGTGCCCCTTCACCATACACACACTGTGCCCCTTCATCATACACACACTGTGCCCCTTCATCATACACACACTGTGCCCCTTCACCATACACACACTGTACCCCTTCATCATACACACACTGTGCCCCTTCACCATACACACACTGTACCCTTTCACCATACACACACTGTGCCCCTTCATCATACACACACTGTGCCCCTTCATCATACACACACTGTGCCTCCTCATCATACTCACACACTGTGCTCCTTAATCATACACACACTGTGCCTCTTCATCATACACACACTGTGCCTCTTCATTATACTCAAACACTGTGCCCCTTCATCATACACCCACTGTGCCTCTTCATCATACTCACACACACACTGTCCCTTCATCATACACACACTCTCCCCTCTGCTTATTTACTTACCTTTTATTTGCTCTTCTTTATCTTCTGTATTCTGCTCTGTCTTTTTTTTCTTCTGGCTCCCCCTGAGCTCCTCTCCGCATGCTCCTCACTATGAATGCCAGTGTGATGACATCACGCTCGGCCGACGTGCAGTAAAAACAGGAGACGTCAGGGGAAGGAGGATGCCGGGTGCCGCCACCGGAAGATAAGGTTTTTTTTGCATAGCCGGCCGAGTCGGGGGGGTGGCAGGCCTGCGGCACACTCAGGAACTTAGTCTTACTTGTGTCACGGCACACCGGATGCGAAGCACTGTAATAGAACACGAGGGCATGAATATAAACTGGAGGGTGGTAGACTCAGAGGAAATGTGCAGAAATATTACTTCATTATTGTTGGATGAGTGGAATAGCCTCCCATCTGAGGTGGTTGAGGCTAACACAGTAGAACAGTTTAAACATGCTTGGGATAAATATAAGGATATCCTAAATCTCAAACTAAATTGAGGGTAAATAGGGTCTAGGGTCAGTATAGTTTTAAATAAACAACTGGGCAGACTGGATGGGCCATGTGGCTCTTATCAGCCATCACTTTTATGTGACATACAGCAACGGAGTAAGAAAATATTGCTGGAATGATTAAAACAAAATGGATGTCATAATTTGTACACATTTAATGTGGTGGACCATAAATTAATTGAGAGAACACAAATTAGAAATAAGATAGACGTAAACGCAGTAGAGCAGCATTAATATCCGCATGCTAATTAGGACTAGTACCTGCAATCATCTAAAATGTGACCCATAAGGAAAACGCCTCCAACAACAAGAAATGTGCCATAAACCTTCGCAAAGACATTTCTTCACCCTCACAATGACAATCAAGGAAGCTCTGCAGTGTAGAATAATAACAAAACCCATGTAATGAAAGACTGACACACAGTCACTGGCTGACAAACACTGACCTTTTGGCTTCTATTTTACATCCAACCGGGAGGGCTGGAACGTGGACAGACTTTCTGAGCAGCTCTCTTGTTGAGCTGGAGGGCAGTTCAATCAGACAGAAGGCCAGTACACTCAGTGCTCACTCTCAAGGTTATGGAAGCGTTTGAATTATAGTTTAACTGATCCAACACTTTAAAGTGATGCAAATAACACTGTAAAAGGCAGAGCAGATTACACAATTGCACAAAACCATAATGAGAGATTATCCTGTATGAGCCAACATCATAGGCCATAAGAAAGGTCATTGGGCCTGATCCAGAGCTACGACGGTGCCGTCCGACGGGCGAATGCGTACGTTCGCCCGTGCGTATAAACATACACGCCCCTAACACTCCCATTGTAAAGTACCTGCTTACGGCGACTATACCCTACACTAGGTACTACCGTCGGCCGTACGAATTTTCGCACATATTACGCAAAGCGTACGGGCTTAGCACGCCCATACTGTACAATTTAAATGGCTATCCCCGCCTCTGTGTAGTAAAACGAGCGCCCAGGCGACCGTCGTACTGAACGCACGCCCCTCGAGCGAACATTTCGCTCACAATACGACCGCTATACGCTCATGTCGTCCAGCCGACTGGAAGCTGTCATACTGGGCATGCGCAGTGCGAATTTTCGTACGAAAATACGCAAAAAACGGTCGTACGGTCGCTCGAAATCGGCCAATTTCGTAGCTCTGGATCAGGCCCATTGTGTCGAGTGTAGGACCAAGGCTTTCAAGAAAATTGCCAAGATGGTTGTGGCATCCATGGATGAAGGTGGTTACTAGCAAAATGATGTATTATGAGGGTGACTCTGTTTGTATCATATGTAATGCACAATGGTCATTAGTTACAATAGTCACAGAATTCCTGTGGGGATAATGGCGGCTTTATTTATACTACAAGTAAGTAAGAACTGTATCCAGACATGTGATTTTACCCTGCAGTACTATATGCAGATAATAGCCTGTCTCAGAAGCACAGAAGTCATCAGGGGTTGTAGCCTCAGCTCTTAGAAGATTGAGGACAACTGATTCCCTGCTTCTCTATCATCTCTCATAGTAGTTTCATAGTGGCTAAACACAGTGATGTTCCTGGTTGGACATAAAGAGTTGCTGTGTATAAGAGAACCTCTATATATATCATACTTAGATGAAGTGAAACACAACTTTCTTCCACAGATCATATTTGAAATATTGTCAAAAATAAGTTTAGAATTTTTAAATAGCTGAGTTTTGACTTTTTAAACAGTTGTTGGGTGTGGGTCTCTGCTGAGAATGACCCTTTTTCATAAGTTTGCAACTGGCTGGGAAATTGATTGCTTTTGCCTCGCAGAGGAGAAGCAATCCATCCACTGAAGAAAGAAGATCCAGTGGTGAATGGTGAGTATTAATGTAACCCGACCCTTACTCTAATCCTTAACCTAACCCTACCCTTCCAGTACCCTAACCCTACCCTTCCAGTACCCTAACCCTCCTTTCTCCACAGCCTAACCCTAAGACTCCCCTCCCTGAAGCCTAACCCTAAGACTCCCCTCAACGCAGCCTCAACGCAGCCTAACCCTAAGACTCCCCTCGCCACAGCCTAACCCTATGACTCCCCTACTCGCAGCCTGACCCTAAGATTCCACTCCCCACAACCTAACCCCAAGACTCCCCTACTCGCAACCTAACCCTAAAACTCCCCTCACCACAGCCCGGTGTGGGTCCCCACTTATAATCGCCCTATTTCAATAGGGCCGTTTCCTGAGCTTTCGGTGCTCCGAAAAGTAAGTAAAAAAAAGTCCCACACTCCTTTCCTTAATTCTAACCCTAACCCTCCCCTCTCATAACCCTAAACATAACCCTCCTTTTCTGGTAGCCTGACCCTAACTCTCCCTTCCTTGCAGCCTGACCATAACCCACCATCTCTCGCAGCCTGACCCTAATTGTCCCTTCCCTGCAGCCTGACCCTAATCCTTCATCTCCCGCAGCCTGATCCTAACCCTCCCTCCCCTGCAGCCTGACCCTAACCCTCCCTGCCCCACATGGAGAGGTTACTCACCTTTCCCTCGGTCCGCTATAGCAGTGTTGGAGGGATAGCGGCGGCGGAATTTCCGAATGAGAATGGGTGAAGTATGCGGATCGGCATACTCACCCATTCTGAAAAAAAAGTAAAAACTGGTAAGTATTAGAAATAGGGACATCCGAAAAGGAACTTTCGAATGTCCCTATTTTGGAAATAGGAACTTCTAACTGCAACAGCCACAGCCTAATCCCAAGACTCCCCATAGACTCCTACCCCTAAAACCCCCCCATAGACTCCCCTGTATTATTCTCCTGTCCGGCGGGTCTGCGGAGGTGTGAGGGATCTGTAGGGGTGCAGTTTTCGAATGAATGAATGAGTAAGAATACATATTGGCATACGTATCCATTCATTAATAATTTTTTCCAATTAGCACTGTTTCTAAAATAGAGACAGCTAAATGCTAATTTTCGTCTGTCTATTTCGAAAACAGCGTTTCGAGGCGGTGACTGCGTCCCCTAACAGCTATTACTGTAGTCCAGGAGGAATACATTTGATTTATTAACAAATTGCCTTGCAAACAATAAATAAATAAATAAATAAGAAAGCTAATGGATCTGAGCTTATAATTAGGAGAAGGCAGATTTGCTGCCCGAGTAAGGGAGAGCAGGCAAACACACAGCTAATTTCATGCTTGAGAGTTTTCAGCATAAACACAGGAAACATGAATATAACAGCTAGAGAATAAACCATCATTACAGCTGTAAGTGAGAAAACATATTTCCCTGAGAGGCTCTGATTTACATAATAGGGGCTGCTAATCCTATTAGGAAAATGTGCATTTTCCGCATTACGATTTAGAAAGCCTAAGAATGTAGATCAAACTTAACATAGTTGTAAGTGATATTATTGACTTGTCTATAATTCCTATTTGACTGGAAGTGATATGTTTTGCAAGGTGAGGAAATTATTTTATAGTTGTATTTAGTAGTAAATATCCATTTAGATATATTTCCCATCCCTATTTGTGCCTGGCAGAAAAATTAGACTGCAGGGTCCATCTTATATATCTTGTAAACAACTATAATTGAAGATTTTAGTGTTCTATGCCATGGTCAGATCTGCCACAGAATACACAGAGACTGTTTGAGAGATAGAAGTAGCTTTACAAATTCTAATTTAGCCTGGGCCACTGGAACCATAGAGGGCAGAAACTACACCGTGAGGTCCTTCTACCGATGCCAGTTGGCACTAGGTGGGTTGGACCTAAAAAAAAAGCAGCGTGGGTCCCGCTTCTGGGCACAACCAGACCTAGTGCGAATAGCCCTGCTTCCCATGATCTGTGGGTAGCAGGGTAATAGGTATACATATAAAAAATTGTCCTTGAGCACTGCAGGTGCCAGCATAACTCAGTCTCAAAGGGAATGCCAGGCCATGGTGGCACTTGAAGCACCACAAGTGTTACCATGCCCTGACTTCATGAGCCCGCTGGCACCTGTAGTACTGCAAAGAGAAATGTAAATAAACACACAAACACGGTGTAAAAAAAAAAAAAATTGAAATAACTCCCCCACATCCCTCATTTGATTTAGCTTAATAATAAATTCAAAGGGTTTTCATACTTTAATAATCTCAAAGGGCGCTAATCTAAGAGTGCTCTGAGCACTCAAGCTGGCAATGACTGTTGCTAATGACAGTTACGCAGTAGCTCTGAATATAATCTGTAGCAGTTTTCTATTATTGACATGTTTTATTCTTACATGAATATTGACATATGCTCGGCCAGCTGCCAGATATAACAGCATTTGGCCAGTTGAACCCATATACACACTCTTCTGACGCAATATTCAACGCAGCCAATATCTGACATTCATCTGTGTATACACACTGTGCGACTTTCAGCACGTTCATCCGATTATTGGTTGATTTGCCCAATTAATGTATTGTGTACATTACAGTTTAAATAATATAGCAGTATATTTATTTAGACAGTTGTACTATATTTAGTCTTTTTCATATGTGTGCAATAAAAAAGACACCGCAATAAGGAACATCAGCATGCTCACTTGGCAACACGTCCTTCTTATTATTTAGGAATGTTTTGTTAGAAATCCAATTTTCGCTCTTGCCAGGAGAGCCTTCACCTTAGATAAAACGACTCACCTAATGTATTCCATTGTGAGGATCTAAGGCTGCTACTCTGACTATTAATGTATTCATTGTGATTGTTTAAGAGCAAGTAAGTGCCTGTCCAAATTGAAGAAACAGTAGACTATCTCTCTCTCTCTCTCTCTTTTA
>WWET01001200.1:188008-229676 GCA_011038615.1 Limnodynastes dumerilii
TATATATATATATATATACACATACACACACACATACATACACATACATACACACACACAAGGTGCATTCAAGTTGTAAGATCTCCTATTTTTTCTTGAGGACGGGAGCAGGTAGAATGTGGGGAATGTTTTTACAGATGCAGCTATTCTTTACAGCTGTGAGAGACAGATCGCAGAACCATTCGGTTCATAAAATGCACATGGCACCACCTGTCCATAGAAAAATTTCAGACACTAAAAATGGCAGTGTTTATGTTCCAAGACCACCCAATCACATTCATCGCTAGCTGAGTGAATGTGGAGAAGGCGTCACAGAACGTGAAAAATGTACGTTAGGGGTGTAAAAGTTGGAAGAAAGTACATCATGTGAAAATTAATCATCAGAAATCCCTCCTACATAGCGTTTACAGTGACCATGCTGCTGTGGCGTCGATGAGCTGAATAATGTGTGCAGTTAGAGGGAGACTGTTGAGAAGTGACAGTAGTTTCAGCTTGATGGTGATGTGCTTCCAGGAAAGATTTGGAAAGGGAAGATGTGGAATTAAAATGTCCTGGTGCTGGTAGGAACGGATTTATCCCAGCTTGGTGATTTTAACCCTGGACTTTACTGTGGACTGAATTAGAGAATAGCGCATCTGCTCTCTTTAATATATATATTATTACTATATATAATATATTATAGAAGTAGATATATTTTTTATGTCTACAGAGGGAAACACTGGATTTGTAAAGAGTAGAATCCAAACCAAGGCACCATACTGTGTATGACTATTAAGCAATTGTACCCTAAGCTATGCATCCCCTTCCTTGGACAGTCACCCACCATTAGGATTGTTCTATGCAAAATAGTTCAGAAAAACGACAAGCCACTGACCTGAGTTCTCATCGGGTGTAACCGCTGCAAATGGGGTCTTTTAGAAGTAGAGACAGCCAAAAAGCAAATTTTTGGCTGTTTCCACTTAGAAAAGGCAGCCATTATTGAATTTTTTTCTTACTGGTTAATTTTGCGGAAATGCTGTCACAGACCCACCACACTGACCATAGAGGTGAGTAAAACTCTTCAGGGATCCTTAAGGTTAGGCTGCGGGGAGGGGAGTCTTAAGGTAAGGCTGTGGGTAGAGGAGTCTTATTCTCAGGCTATAGGGAGGAGAGGGTTAGGGTTAGGGTAATGGAAGAAGAGGGTTAGGGTAAGGGTTGGGGTTAAATTTATACTTACCATTTGCTGCAGAGTCTTTTATCTTCACTCTATCGATTGCTTTGCCTCTGCAGTTCTGAACTGGCTGGGAGAAAATAGGCCTTTTCGAAAAAGGGATGTTGGCAGCGGCGACCCACATTTGTTCTGAGGAACAGCCACATTTCTACACTCCGCATTGCACATGCACAGAGGTGCATGCAAACCCATCCTAATTGATAGCCTCTTAATTATCACAAAAAGTGAGCCCCTGGCTGTCGCAAGGAGCGGAAGTCATTATGAAGTGAACACACAGATGTCTGATTAGTGGTGCCCATTGCTAACAGATAATGGTTCCCTGTACCCAGGAAATGTATTCAGCCCAAAGTCATTACTTTTATTGTAGCACCTATTATCTGCATTACTAAGCATTGTCTGAGGTGTAAGTTGTTTTTTTTAAATGAAACTTTATCTTACATGTCGTACTTCATGTGATGTTTCCCTTCCCCTAAACAACGTACTAATACGTTGTGGTTTTTTGGGGGGGGGTTTGGGTTTAATGAAAACTGTCATTACATATGCAGGGATCACTTACCTGTGAGGGGTTGGAAGATGAATATGATCCTGACATTTATTAAACAGCATTTCTCTGCTCTCTGTATTCTAGCAGCAATTTAGGCCCAGCGTTGTCTAGCTTCCAAGCCCTGATTCCCTTGCAGCCTACAATGATTAATGGGTTCCATTTATCACTACTCTCCACATCCTTAATTGGTTAATTAGTTGACATTAAAAAGCATGGCAAATGAATTTCTCATGGGGTTATTCCAGCACACAGTTTCCCCAACACCACGGAGAGCATCAATATTAAATGCATCAATTGAAGGAAAAAGGTTAAAGGTGATATATCTCTAGATAATAGAAGTAATATCATGTTCGTAAAGAACTAGAAAACCTATGAAATAAATAAGGATTAGGTTACTGAACATTTAAAAAATTACCCAGATATGATTCATGTATGCCTAATAATATAATTATCTTTATTAAGGTTGAAGTTACAATTCTGACAGTTTTGACAATATACATAATGTATACTACCAGCATATAATGTCTCAAGGGATAGCTCTTCTGGTGTACAGATCATGCGTTCAATCACGAAACTAGGCCTTATCTGTGTGGAGTTTGTATGTCCACTTAACATCCTCACCGCGGACCGGATCCAGAGTTGATAATGTCTGGAAATTACACACGCAAGGTGCGTAAGTGGCCTGATTTGGCTGGAGGGCGCATGGTCGTACGGACCGCTGATCCGCATGCTTTAGTTAAAGCAGGCTCTTGGTAACATAAGCTGCCATAATGCCCGCGCGAGAGGGGGGATTGACAGGGAGTTTACTCCCCTCTGTCGGACGGACAGAATCCCACACTTACAGAAAGCGTGCAGGAGTCTGGATCCGGTCCTGCATCCTCATCTATCTCTTCTCTTTCCTTAGACATCTCCTCTGCTCACACCAGCAGTCCACTTCCTTCCCCCTCCTTATCTCTTCTGTAAGTTCTTCCCTCCCTCCCATTTAGTGTGTTAGCTTAAGTGAGCAGGGCTCTCCATACTAGTGTTGTTCCCTCCTCCACCACTCCCTGCTCACTTAGTACCCTCTTGTCCCCCTCTGCTACCCTTTTACCCTGACCCCACCTGGTGGCTCTCTCTCAATCTCTCACTGCGCTCTACGCACTCCTCCCTGATCTACCAAGCTTGACACCTCGCATTTTGCCTTTACGTTCTGTGCTTACCTCACTTTATTGTATTTTTGTGATATTTTTATATTTATTTTGTATGTTATATGTACTATGCTGTCCATCCCTCCCCTGTATGTCTGTACTGTATATTATTATGTGCTCTGCTGTCCATCCCTGCTCTGTATGTATGTGCTCTATTTTGTTGTTGTTTTTTGTACAGTGCTGCAGACACCTTGAGGTGCCTTATAAATAAACGATGATAATAATAATAATATAGGTTTTTCCCATGCACTCTTGTCTCCATCTGGCAATGACCAAAAACATACTAGTAGGTTACTAGTAGGTTAAACGGCTACTAAATCAAACTAACCCTAGTTTCTGTGTGTTAGAAAATTTAGACTGGAAGCTTCAATGGGACTAGAGACTGATGTGAATAGTCGCCTAAACATTGTACAGTTCTACATAATATGATTTGCACTATATAAAAACCTGTTAAATAAATCTATGGAATATTGATTGCTATACTTCCCAACAATTTAGTCTACCTCATCATACAACACAGCATTATCTCAATGGTATACAACCCACCCTCATCATACGGTGATGAATGTACAATCTAATACTTCATGATAAATTAGAAGTATATCAGATTTTTATCATACATTATAATGACCATTATACTCTACACAGATCTTACATTTGATGATCAGGGTTCGCTTTAGTCTAAAATAATTTTCATTATTTTCTATTTTGAAACCAGCAAGTGTTCCTAATGCCATCAGTGTTTATAAACTCCTAAAGTAGAGGATCATAACTATTAAAACTGTGATCTACTCTGATTTACTAATGATTATTTCATATATACAAAACTGTACAGAATTGTTGGATTATTTAAAATTATTTGTAACAATGATTTTAACCCATTCAGATCACTTAAAGTAAGTGAGAGGCAATCATTAAGGATCTTAATGAGGGACGTAATGCGAAATCGCATATGATGGATAACAGCAAGTCAGGTGTAGGCCATAAAAATTTTGCAGTAGTAGTATTAGTTTTTTGGAAATAGAGGCAGATGAAAATCAGCTTTAGGCTGCCTGTGTTTCTAAAATACTACTATCGGACCGGCAACTCCGTCCCCTAAACCGGTTTGTCCGCCCTGCATTTTTATATTACATAGAAAGTGACGGCAGATAAGAGCCACATGACCCATCCCGTCTGCCCAGTTGTTTATTTAAAACTATACTGATCCTAGACCCTATTAGTAAGGCTTTTGACACTGCGCCACATCGCAGACTGGTAAATAAGCTGGAGACTTTGGGATTGGACTTAAAGATAGTTGCATGGATATGATCTTGGTTACAGGATAGACAACAGAGGGTAGTAATAAATGGAATCCCTTCTGTGGATGGTAACGTAAACAGCGGAGTACCCCAGGGTTCTGTACTTGGACCAGTGCTATTTAATATCTTTATAGGTGATATTGCCTGTGGTATTGAGGGGAAAATATGCATTTTTGCAGATGACACAAACATATGTAACAGGGTAGACACACCAGGAGGGGTACAGAAAATGAGGGATGATCTAGGTAGACTGGAGGAATGGTCAAGAGTGTGGCAACTGCAGTTTAATGCCAAAAATGCAAAATCATGCACTTGGGGCACAAAATCCCAAAAGCTCAATATATCATTAATGGCATTACATTAGAAACTACTGAGGAGGAAAGGGATCTAGGAGCCATTATTTCATGTCAAAAGCCTTACTAAAATCTAGATAAGCTATGTCTACACCTCCCCTTTTATCTAATACTTTACTAACTCAGTCCAAAAAAAATAAATTTTTGTTTGACATGATCTTCCCCCAGTGAATCCATGCTGCTTGGGATCCTCTAAGTTACTGGATTTAAGATACTGTACAATTTTCTCCTTTAACAGTGTTTCCATCAATTTCCCTACTACTGATGTTAGACTCACTGGTTAGTAGTTATATAACAAATCAGTGATTTAAATATGTCCATAAGTCATCTACACTGATCTGACCTATATTTTAGCTCTATACATTATTGGGGTTAGCTTGAACAAAAATAAAAATGATGATTATTTTTTACGGCTTCATAAAGAAATAGTGCATTTTTACACTAGATAGTAGTGCTATTGCTAATGTTAAACTGTTTATGTGAAATTAAATATGAAAAAGGAACTACTGTACATCTGTGTGTTGCCAAAAATATAACAACCATACCACAGAGTCTGAACACTGAGAGCAACACTGTTTTTAAACTTTTAACTCGGATACACATTAGTTGAGAAACTTGCTAACAGCAGAAACCACTTTATGTTGCTAAATGGAAGTTAATGTATCCAGCACAAAGTAATTTTACAGATGATTAATTAAAATGAGGTCATCAGTTAATGAAGAGCAATGAACCCAGTAATCAAGTGTGTAGAAACTCTACACAAGTGGGGGAATTTTGCACTTATCTTGACAGTTCCGCACCCACTGGTCCATTAATTACCCTGCTAAGCGCATATATTTAATTGAATGTAGTGTCTTTTGTGTGGCAGGCTGGTGCCGTCTACAGACTAAATCTTCCATTCTCAAATTTCAATAGACCCATTGCATGCCAGTGTATTTTTAGCTGTCTTTATATACTAGGCTAGCTCTTGTCAGTACTGTAGAGTACTGATGGACTTGTTCATACAGGACCGTATTCACAGATACGTTTTTGCACGGAATTCCGTGCGCATTTTTAGGATTGGATTAACTGCGTATGCATAGTAACTTTATTAACGCTGTTTAATCTACGCACAGAAGTCCATTAGGTGCGTACTTGTGAATCGCACTTCGGGACATATGTTGAAATCCGTACGGACAAAGTTATGTAAAAGTGGATGGGGGAGGCATTTAAATGACCATTTGAGGGTGTGGTTAGTTACATTGTGAAAGAGGGTATAACCAGCACTGTTGAGTGGAGCAGTATATATTAAAATAAATTTAAAAAAATTGATAATGAGAGGAAAGAAATTAGTGGATCCCTAGCGCTCCTTAAAAACCTAATGTTTAATTACCACACTGATTAAAATATACAATTGACACAAAAATGTAAAAAGACATCAATGCATGCATGAGAAAGACTATTGACATAAAGATAGCACCGATAACAAGGCACAGTATTCTGAAGCCGCCTGTGTAGTAACACAATCCTTACATAAGCTCTGTCCAAGGAGAGTCCAAAGGATATAACGTGAACTGGTTTTAGGTGTGAAATAATACTATATGGAGGCACAGACAGGGAAAACAGTACCACTGGCCAAGTCAATAACACAAGTTCCACTAGTTGCAAATAGAAAGCTGTGGAAGCCTCCGTGCAATAAGTTAGGAGTATTGCGAAGCCTGACCTAATAGGTCAGGTTGGTACCTTATTTTGCAGGTGCAAACCTGGTACGAAGTTCTTTCGTTGCAATGCCTCCTTCAGGTAATGTTGCCAGCTGCAGGCTGTCCCGTAGGCACTTTACTCCTGCTTCCTCTTTCGGTTATCCTCTCCTCTGGCCCGTTAGCGTTGCAGTGGGGTCCTGGCACCTAAGTAGATGTCCGACACTGTGTCCCCTCGCGGTCCGATGTTTTTAAGGAGCGCTAGGGGTCCACTAATTTCTTTCCTCTCATTATTGTTTTGTT
The DNA here is from genome assembly GCA_011038615.1 of Limnodynastes dumerilii. Taxonomy (NCBI): domain Eukaryota; kingdom Metazoa; phylum Chordata; class Amphibia; order Anura; family Limnodynastidae; genus Limnodynastes; species Limnodynastes dumerilii. The sequence goes on from WWET01001200.1 coordinate 194,580, forward strand.
GGGACTAGGGATAGCCCATTTATTACGCCAACGGCAGCACCTTAAACCTCCACTGAACAGCGCAACTCCAGCTCTCTATCTTCAAATTGATAAAAATGAAAAACATATAAAACATAAAAAACCTTCCAAATAATAACAATAATTACAATATTTTATTAAATAAAATAAATCTGGTACCAGAAATACACAACCAAAAATACATATATAAACAAATAAAGATACCTATAATGGATCTACAAATCAATTTATTGCACAGTCCCAATGGTAACCCTCTCCGGGGACTTAGGGTTAGAATGGGGAGGGCACCGTGCTCGTGTGATCAATTGGTAGGCAACAAGCAATCGATATCCCAGCCAGTTTGGAACTGGCTGGGAGCGAACGGCCCTTTCAAAATAGGGATGTTTGCTACGGGAACCTACAAACCCCCTGTATGGGTTAGGCATGCAGATGCATGTCTGCCCCTTTTACGGAACTTCTTGTAAGGAAGAACTTACGACATGTAACATCTAGCGCGTGCATCCACTTAGGTTATATGTCATGGGGAGTTACGCAAATTACTTGTGTAAGTCCCCTCTCGAACCTAATTCTGAATCAGGGACAAAGGTACCAATACAGGATGCTTCCTTAAGATTTCCACCTCATCCCTTTGTAAATTGGGAATGGTGTGAAAATCGGTAGTGTACATAAGGGATAAACCAGGCCCTAACTGTACAATTGAAATCCCTGTCCCCTCCAACCTTGCATAGTTTTGTTGCACAACCCAACCCTTCATGTCCCACCGAAAGAAAGACTACCACACAAAATTCTGACTCCTGAGGACCGATCTGAGCTGAAAGCCTTAAGAGCAGCAAACACCCACATTTATTAAGTCTGGGGACTAGATTTTCTAAACTGCTCAAAATAAAAAAAAATGGAGATGTTGCCTATAGCAACCAATCAAATTCTAGCTTACATTCTCTAGTATCCAATAGGAAAGTGAGATCTAGAATCTAATTGGCAGCTATGGACAGCATCTCCACTTTCTGTTTTGAGCAGTTTATTAAATGCGTTACCACTAGGGTAAAATATGACAGTTAACAAAAATAGGAGCAACTACATCAGAAATGTTAATTTTTTTTCACTTATTGCACTATTTATACCATTCATATCTCTGGAAATGTAATTAATTTATATAATTATGTATATACAGTAAAGACTTACTGTAAATGTGCTATAAAATAATTTGTCTACTTTAGTGCTTTTAATTTAGAAGTTGTTAGCGGCCCCCTCAGGTCTGTGTGTGCTTTACAGTGGCCATTTTAGCCATGTTGCATTTTTCAGTTGGCTTTTGTGGAGGGATGTTTGATAAATTAATAGTATTTTCTGAATCTGCTCTTTTAATAAATTGAGAATTGTGAAGGAGAGATGTGCAAAACTTTTGGTCAGCTATAAAGCGTAAATGTAGTATGACAGAAGGATATTGCAATGTTCATTTGCCACCATTATAGAGATTTGATGATAAATTGGGCTAAAAACTGAATACGATACGGTACTTGCAGTTACAATATATACATTTATAGAATTTCATTTGTAATGATTATTTTGCTTTGTAGTATGCAGTTTTCTGATTCTCTCTGTATTTTTCAGTCTTGGTCAAATTAGGATTCAATAGTCCTCAGAGAGCTGAAATGCAAAGTAACGTCTCTACTACAATGACATCAGCGTGACTGTTTATATACAATCGCTAGCTGGACATCCAGAAATAGTTCTTTTTGGTGCTCTGCGATAGGCCTGTTGATAGTTTCAGATCTACTCAATCAACCAGAATATAATTCTGTCTTTATCTCTGCAATCTATTGCTGGCACTAATGGATTTGCTAATTCTGTTGCAAAGGTTAAATGACTCATTCAAGTGGCTTTGTCTACAATTTACACATGCAATAAGTCTAGACAGAGCAGGCTTTGGATATTCTCTTAAATACCCAGATTTTATTTTTGATGAATAGAAATTATTGTGATGTGAAATGGTAATAAGCTCCTGCAACTATAAAGATATCTCCACTAAACGTCCCATGCGTGATGGGTGGGACCTTACCGCTTCCCTCCCAAATAGGCTTAAACCAATAACTTTCATAATGATAAAACACACCGACAACCATTGTTGGGAAGTGAATTTATTAACTAGGATGGAAAACTTGGATAAGCCAAATATGAAATTGATGGGGGCCAAGAAAGCAGGTTATGTGCTTAATTATGCAACGCATAATAACAAATATAAATAAGCAAAGATCATATCAAAAATGCATCATGGTAATAAATAACTTTAAATTCTTATCTAAACCGACTTACCGATACTGGCCACCAAAATATAATAACATATATATAACAATAAGATCAGGTACGGTACTTCACTTAAGCACCACGCTGGACCGTCCATATGAACGTGTCCACAACCTAAAAACAGCCATCAGCAAACCAACTTTTGATTCAGATCAAACCAAAAGGGATTACCACTTGTAATCCTAATTGCAGACAAAACTGCCGTAGAACAACACAACAAACATAGGTAAATAAACCAACTACTACCAACATAGTGTAACATTAAACCTGCTTTTTGCCAAGCTGGTCCTTAATGACCAGCACACTGCCACCATCATCTAAACCAAACCACCTCTCACTCCAGGAGAAGAAAGAGGCAGACCCAAGGCTTTCCAGGGATTTTATTCTACCCAGAGGCCCAACTCCTCCCACCCCAAAAGGACCAATGCGAAGACGCAACAAGGTTAGTGACACTCTCAGGCCCACCCCCACGCTGGGAGTTTATCCTTGATCAGGCCAAATGCTTTAACCCTCCGCTTTCCTTCTCATCATCTCCCTGGCACATGGATGGGCTTTACCCTGATCTCTGGGTTTTTAATGAAGAACACCCGGGCTTTACTGCTACTGCTGGTCATATTACTAGGCCTTACTGCTACTGCTGGTCATATCACTAGGCTTTACTGCTACTGCTGGTCATATTACTAGGCCTTATTGCTAATGCTGGTCATATTACTAGGCCTTACTGCTACTGCTGGTCATATCACTAGGGTTTACTGCTACTGCTGGTCATATCACTAGGGTTTACTGCTACTGCTGGTCATATTACTAGGCCTTACTGCTACTTCTGGTCATTTAACTTTTGGTCATCTATGGCTGACTGTTAAGAACTTCAGTTGGCTGCACAAGTAATCCTCTTCGAAAGACAGTAAGGTGAGACTCTACTATAAAGAAACTACTATAAGAAATGAAGTATAAAAATAAAATACAAAACTGAATAGGTTAAAGGATGATTGTAAAGTTCCAGTCCTATGTAGTTTTCAAACTTATTCAAACATAAAGTACTTGTGGTTGGTCCCCAGTGGTCCTCTGCAGGACTTTGCTCCAGAATTATCCCCCTCTTCCCAGCCTAAACGTGAGTCTTGTACTCTTTTGAACATGCGCAAAAATGCAGAAACCTCATACTGATGAGATCATCAGGTGAGGATAGTGCAGAGGATCACTGGGGACAGGTAAGTACAGTAGGTCGTATAAGGTTATCACCATCCTGATAGGGTGATCCCCATGACCAGATTTTCCTAACACACTGCTCCGTTAGGAAATAAAAGCAGCGACAGGAGAAAGTTCATATATTGAGAATGATTTCCCCAGTGCTGTATGATTAGTTCAGGTGGGAATACAACTGAAACAATTCTCATTCAAGTAACGTGTGATTAATATGGGAAGACAGCAAATTGATTAATTGCATCTAGGAAGTTGCCTCTTGAATTAACTTGTGTTCATTTAATAAATCGCCATAAAATAATAAATTTTTTCATAAATTTTTTGCACGTATTAAAACCAGGGTTGCCGACTCTCCCAGAATGTCCGGGAGACTCCCGAAATTCGGCCAGTACTCCCGGTATCCCGGGAGAGCCAGCAAATCTCCCGCAAGTCCTGCCCCCCTGCCTAGCAACACTAGTATACTAGTGTTGCTAGGCACAGGAAGGGACTTGATGACGCAATTTGCGGCATCAAGTCCCGACCCCTATTTAAAGTAAAAACGGGTCAGTATGATCCAGGGGGCGGAGCCTAATGACGCGATTTGCATAACCCATGTCATTAAGCCCCGCCCCCTGCATGTGTCACTAGCTTCTCTCCGGGATCTCCCGGAGGGAAGCTGCCAAAAGTCGGCAACCATGATTAAAACTAAAATCAGTACTAAAGTTAGAAGAAGACAGTTAGCTCAAGTATGATAGAGGGTCAGATGACATCTATGAAAGTTTTTGTAATCCAACTAACAAAAAACAATTAGCATTATATTGCATATCTGATACAAGCTACATGCACCAGGTATTTTACCTTTCTATTTGACCTTTTTAAGTGGTTGATATAAAGGCAAACCCTGCTCATATAAAAATAATTCATGGATATTGTTATATTATACTTTTTCTCCTATGGCCAATGATTTTTTTTTTATTGATTTCAGTAATTACATTTTCATAACTATTTCCAGTTTAGTACCACAGTGATGGATCCACTTTAATACGTTAAAATGCCGAAACAACTAAGTGTTGTATATTTATGCTAAGTTGCTATAAAAGCTACAATGCATTTGGGTGCTTTGTAGGAAACGATTTATCCTGGAACATTATGTCTACATTAAATTCATTTACTACTTTCTCATCGACCAGACATTAATTTTAACTGAAGTCAGCTTCAAAACCCATTTAATATGAGATTGCCATCTCGTTCAGTAACCATTTTACTGAACACAAAGGTGGAGGCATGAATGAGTTCTGTTTGAACATCGCCATAGTAACGCAACCCCCGTTTCTGAAACCCACAGGTCACCAGACTGAATGCATTCACAGGTTCTCAGGCTAAGTAATTGCAAACCCCCTTTAAATGCAAGCTCCAAAACACAGCTCTAGAACTCTTTTATAGACAATATGAGAAGAACTTAATTACATTTTAGGACTATACACAAGCAAATGTTCTTCTAAAAATATTTGGATAAAACAGTAAATGACCTTTTAGTCATTTTGGATGTATCTTTGTTGACTTTTCACTGTGATGGTTCAGAGCTTTACAAGCATGGATAAATTACTTTGTAGATCCTGACTCCTGTTTACTTCCCAACTCATAGAACTCCTTAGAGTCTCCCAGAATTTCTCGCAGGCTCCCATGTAAGATAGCCATCCTCTAGCATGTGGCTTACTTTCTAGCACAGCTGTAGTTAAAGATTTGGGAGCTGATCCAGAGTTTGAAAGTTAGTGCAAACAGGTGCAAGTGTACCCCTGTGTAAAACCATGTTGCAATGTGAAAGTTGCTCATTTATTTTCATTGTTTTGTGTGCAGGGAAAATACTTTACTTTTGCACCTAAAACGCACATACTGCATAGCTTTCTGTTTAATCTGTAAATTAGAGGAGTTAAGAAACGTCACCTCTAAACTCTAATTCTCTGTTTTCATAGTTTACATTTACCTTTCTTTGCAGTTAAAAATGGTTTTTCTTAAGTCTACACTTGCACTTTCCACTTACTTCTTATACCCCATTCAGATCACCATTAAAAACCGGGGTTTTTGATGGTGATTCAAAAGCTAACACGGAGCAGGGTCCTGGTCCCGGATCTAATGACCGTGTCGGACCTCAGTAAGCGGCAATGTGAAAGATACAGACCCGGGTCTCAACTCACAGACCTTATTGGAGGGATTTGTTACTATTACTATGCAGTCCCTCCCTGGGAGCCGCGTGCAGCTCCTTCTCAATGTCAGGACAGCCCTGGGACCCAGAATTTCCCATGTCTATCCTGCTGTAAATAGAAGGTTTTTTTGTCAAAACCCAGCAAATCACCCGGGTTGAAAAACCTGGGTTATTGCCCGGGCTGCAATCTGAAAGCGGTATTATACCCTTTTCAGATCACCATTAAAAACTCTTTTGCTGAAAGCTACAAGGGTCATGGTCCCAGATCTAAAGAAGGGGTTTTCCCGTGTTGGACCCTGGCAAGTGGTGATGTGAAAGGTACTGACCTAAGACACCTGATTGGAGGGATATTCTATGCAACAGTATACAAGTTCCTCCTCGGAAAACGCGTGTTGCCCGTTCACAATGTCAGGGCAGACTGGGACCCAGAATGTCCTGGGTCTACCTTGAACTGTTATAAGGGACCAATCCTACTTTTTTTTTCCGCCAAAAAGCCCCGGCAGTAACCCGGGTTGATTTTTGCCGGGGTGGCGAACTGAAAGCAGTATTTCAGAACACAGACTGATGTGTCTATGAAACTTGTCTTTACAAGTTCATTATCATTTTTTGGGTGGTAAAAATTTTAAGCGGTGATGTGACTGCAAGGCTTGTCCTGGTCTATACAATGGATGTCATGAAAACTCACATCTTCTTGATCTACAAACCCTCTAGATTGTCCATGGATAATTTATATATATATATTTTTATTATGCAGAACTTTCTGTTAAAAGTACTAGTTTATTATTAAGTATTATTAAGTATAGGTATTATTATTAGTAGTAGTATTATTATTATTATTATTATTATTATTATTATTATTATTATTAAGTATTATTTTTAAGTAAGGGACAGGGATTTATTAAGTATTCAGAAATTCTCAGACTCAAAATAATTTTCACTGGAGTTATATGAACATTTCAATGAAAATCGAAAGTGAGAGCAACCTCGCGCTGACCACATATAGGAGTAAATAGGGAGACAGGATGTGGTTAAAAAGTAGGTTTATTGAGCACACATAAAAGAAACCAAAAGTAGGAGGGGGAAAGGCAGAGATCTGGTATAGAGGGATCACACTTAATATAAGCAAGGGCAAAGGTCTTTATAGACAATGTCCAAATAGAGTGTCTCTGAGCTTAGCTCAAAATAATAAGTTCAAAAGTGTCTGCAGTCCGTTCCAGATGTCAGTGGTATAAGATGTCCGGAGTGGCTTATGCAAATAATGTCCCTGTGGTACCTTGTAGGAGTAGCAAATCTGGGCTGCAAGTGAACTGGCCAAATCTAAATGTACCCAGATGTCGGGTAACGGTGTGAACGGGACGCTGATCGAGTCTTCCCTTTCGCAGTTTTATTTAGGATAGGATTAGGTGTTGTGTGCACCTTGAATACTCTTATGAAAGATTAATAGTGAGAAGGGCGCCTGTGGACACTCAATCCCATGTTGGTAGTACCTGTTGGCTGATGTCTCCTGGGTGCTGGTCTGCAATCTCTTGCTGTGTTATGCTGTCGACGGCCCTTTAAACACAGTTTAGTAAAATCTAAACTTTTGTAAATTTGCTGTTTAATTGCTGCCAACAAAGTATTAAAATAATGGTCCAGAATCAGTTACGCAGTTTTCCTACGCTGTTTTAAGAATTAAGCTATTACGCATGCATAGTAGCTTATTTCCGCTATCTACGTATCATTTCTGTACGTAGATTGCAATTTACGTACAGAAATGGTACATACATAATGGAAATAAGCTACTACACATGTGTAGTAGCTCAATTCTTAAAACAACGTACATAAGACGAAAACTACGTAACTGTGAATCCGGACCAACATTCCCAAGTGGTTGCCTCATTCCAATCCATTTTACAATCTTTAGGTTTTCTTAAACAAAGCTACCATGACGCCAAACATGAGGTATGGTTTCCGACCTGCTGTGCTGATAGGCAGAAGTAATACCCCCCCTCTCTCTGGAAGTATCTTCAGAATCGTCCATTGTGGAAACCTAATTAACCAACTGCAAGTGCAACCACTGCAAATCTGTGAACAGCCATCTAGACCAGTGCTCCTCAACCAGTGTGCCACTAGATGTTGCTAGGTGTGCTGCGGCACAATGCCTCCAACAGGAGAAAAAGTACTGAAAGGTCTTGCTTTAAGGAAATAATTTCACCATTTGTTAAACGCTCCACCCACACCCTGTTCCCACCCCATCCCATGCCGGGCCAAGCTTCCACCCAGTCCACATCCACACTGCAGGAAGTCCCGGCTGACACTGACATACAGGGGAGGGTGCATACACATGAATGGGGTCTACTGGGAGGCTGCAGGCACATAAAAGGGGACTACTGGGGAAGCTGCGCACATGATGGGGGCTACTTGGGATTCTGCAGACACATGAATGGGGACTACTGGGGAGGCTGCAGACACATGATGGGGGCTACTGGCTAACACGGTTAACATAAGTTATAAGGAAAAATAAAAATTATTAGCTGCGATGTTAAATTTATCAAATAAAATATAACAAATATACTTTCTGTGTATGCACATTGTAATTCCAGCTATTTTTTTTTGTATATTTTTGCTTTTGGTGTGCCACGGAATTCTGGGAAGGACTTAGGTGTGCCACGGAATTCTGGGAAGGGCTTAGGTGTGCCACGGAATTCTGGGAAGGGCTTAGGTGTGCCGAGGGTGAGAAAAGGTTGAGGAGCACTGATCTAGACAATCAATTATTTAAAGCTAAAACACATGTTCTAAAAGTGAAAAATAGGAATGATGGGACTTATCAAGAATCTTGTAATCTGATGGAATTACAGGAAAAGGTTAGAACTTTTAAAATCTTCTCCATTGTAAGTGATTGATGCACAAATCTCCAGTCCTTGGAGCAACTTTCGAAGCAAGCAAGCTTCGTTTCAGTTAACCAAATTTATGGGGACAACCGCAAGCAGACCCCCATTTTAAGATAACCAACATGATGCTTTTGTAGTCCTTGGCTGGTGGATCCACAGTACGATGGTTCTTGCTGCAATGATTCCAGTGACCCCTAGGGCTGTCTCCACCTGGGCTGGTCTCATATGGATTAACCCTCCCTTCCCCCTTACTTTTGTGCTAGTGTTAATAGCACTAAGGCTCTTCTGCCTCCCCATCTATGGTAATAATAGTAGATAACCATATTGGGCTAGATCCAGACTTAAGTAAATGCTTGAAATGAGTTACTCCTGGGCTAAACCATGTTGATTGCAGGGGGAGTCAAGTTAATTTTATACTTTGCATGCAGAGATTTATCTTTGAATTGCTTACTGCACACAGATACTGACCAGCTTTACTATCACACCGTTATTTAGACTTGGAATAGGAAACATCAACTCTCAACTCTAATACTGTTTGCAACAGATGAAATATTACTCCCCCGCAATTAACATGGTTTAGTCCAGGAGTAACTCATTTCAAGCACTTACTTAAGTCTGGATCCAGCCCATTGTTCTTGGCAAACTACAGGTTTCAGTATGTTCTGGCACCTTTAATGGTTGCTAGGGCATGCATGCAGTTGGATAACCATACATAATAAAAACTAATACATCAAGCCATTACAAACAGCAAATTTCTGCACTCACAATTGTATTATGTTATCTCTTTACATCTTGTTTTAAGTACATTTGATAGATATTACAGCCTTTTACTAATTTAATAACAATAAAGTAGTTGAACAACTATCAAATCCATGAATGTGTTAAAGGCCTTGCATCATTTGCTGTCTCCAAAACTTTACAAATCTCCTTACAAAAGAAAATGTGAATTACTTTTCACTGGTCCCAGGGGGCTACTGCAGATACCAAGATTTGTGCCGGGATTTGGCTGATCATTAACAAACTGGCAGCAGTTCCTTACTTCAAAATCATTTCTCCTCATTACTGCATTTACCTGATCCCCAGGCAATCATATATTATATCTACATAATAAACAGAGTACTGGCAGATTACTGAGAAACGGCATAGTGGTAAATGTCATGTGAATCAGACTCGCTGCATCTTCAGATCTCCTCCATTGTTTTGTTTTCATGTTTACATTTGTTTTAAAAGGAAAGGTTGAGATGTGGACCATTAGCAAATTATTATTATTTTTCTAGAATCTGCTACATTAGCAATAGCTATAGTCGGATTGGTTACTATTGTATACAACTCCAGCTATTCTCTACAATGGGCCGGATCCAGAACTACATCCGTCTTCCATATTTGGACGTAATTCACTGAACAATAGCTACTGCGCATGCGTAGTAGCTATTGTACGTAATCTGCGTATCGTTTCGATACATAGATTGCGTATATGCGGTCTACCTCAATGATTGTAACTATGGGATAGATTTATCCTCCGCAGTCTGCTTGCGTAAGGCGCATCTTTTTCTGGTAGTGCGCCAGATGTTACAACACGGATCTCCAGGCGTATAGAAGTTCTGTAAGCCTGGTTGTCCATCAGACTGTGCGGCCATTCTCCTCCGTCCACCTAAACTCCATAAGGTGGGCTAGGGTTAGCATTAAAATTTTACAGCACGGACGTGCGGATCAGCGTTATATGGACCTGTGATCTTTACGGGGGTTATGGCAGAGTTTACTCCCCTCTCTGTGCGGCCTGCCAGACCTTCATTTATACGCCCGGAGGTCTGAATCTGGGCCTCTATCATCATTTTAACAGACGAGTACAAATACGCTTCACTTTCTGATAAGGACTCATAATATAAATTATATATATATATATATATATGTAGTTATAATATTTTGTTGGCAGGTCAGTATTGCATGCTGTTGCTATGTCTGCATGATAAATAATGTCTCTGATCTAAATAATTATTTACAGGTCAGAAAAAATGATGAGTCATCTAGCAACAGAAAAGCAAAAAATCTTGTCCGTGAGACCATATCAAATGGTTGTCAGGCCGGGGCCCAGATCACCCAGTGAAGATGTAGACAGTGTTCCCAATGGTAAGCAGGACTTCCCAGCCCAACGCTATTTCCTCTCACTATAGTTTACGCTGAGATCTGTAGAATGAATGTGCTGTCACAATAATAGCGCTGGTTCTCGCTAAACATATAGGACCGTATTCACAGATCCGTTTTTTGCGTGGGGTTGTGTGCGTATTTTTAGGATTGGATGAACTGCGCATGCGTAGTAACTTTTTCCACGCACATTTTGTAGTATTTACGCACGTAAGTACTTTCAGCACGGACTTGTGAATCGCACTTAGGGACATACGTACCGAGGGGCGTGGTTTTTATCCAGACAGTGGAAATAACGTGAAAGTGGGCGGGGGGAAGCATTTAAATGGGCAATTGAGGGTGCGGTTAGATATGTAAGTAACATAGGCGCTTACGTTAACACGTATACTTAAGGGTGCCGTAAGGAGATGGAAGTCACCGGTAACGCGTCCGAGCGAGGTGAGTGTCATGGGTGTTGCCTTGCAACGTAGGTGCATATATTTACGTACTTTATACACACGCATTTGTGAATACAGCCCATAGTGCTGGATCCTGAGATTAGATTATTATGTCCTAAGCAGCTGATGCATACCCTCCAACATGACCCATTCCATTAGGTACAGAATACTCTGCTCCTGAGCTTCCAGCTGTCAGTTACTATGGTAACCTCCTTTGTTGAAGTGGCAAATAGTTGTTTAAATATCAGTTAATTCATTTAAACCAGGTGAGCGACAGTTGGAAGCTCAGGAGCGGATTATATTGTACCTAATGGAATGGGTCATGTTGGAGGGTCTGCTGATGCACAGGAATTCACTGTTATGGGCTCACAATGTCCACATATCTGTGTGATCGTTCTGCTACCCATTTGACTTCTGATGCCCAGGACCTACTGTAGCTTTTCTAATGCCTCCTGTAAGTGTAAAATTGCAGCATTGGTACACATAGAGCAGTCACTCCATGTTATAATTGGCCCTTTTGTGATTGGGCCCAGCCTCTCTGTTGGCAGTCTCACGCCATCACAATGCATTCTAATTGGGTAAAACAAATGCATGTGCAGTCTCAAAACAAAAACAACTGTCTGCAATTCAGTCCTAACTACAAAAATATAGTGAAATTGTATTGCAGGATTCGACCCATATGCAGAATATTTCCATCAACAATCACGTTTCATCTCAATCACTGTTACCAGTACTGATAATGTTCAACTTAAAAAACTTTGGAAATAATAAATATGTTGTAGTGGAAGATCAGATGTTTCGCTCGGTGGAAGGACAAGCAGCGTCTGACGAAGAGGAGGAGAAATGGGCCGGGGATTCAGAAGCAGAATTACAAAGGATATTAAGCAGAGCCTCATGTTGTGCAAGCGAGTGAGTCTGCTACAACTTCTAACATCAAGCACTTGGGTCCTTCTAATATAACACAGACACAGGATAGCCAGGAGGAAAATGCAGCCACTGTGTATCCTCTTTATGCAGCTAATGTCCTGTAGCACCTATAAAGCAAGATGTTCTTGTGGCCTGAGGCCTCTCACTGCTACTCAGTATGAAAAACCCATTCCCTGTGATTTTATAGGTGTACTGAATATCCTCATGTAATCCTTTATTATGAGACTCTGGGGCTGATCCACAGTTGGGAGTGACAGCAAAACAAGGAGCAAGTCTGCACCCTGGCAGAACCATCCTGAGTTGTGTTAAGAGACTTAAAATTTAAAATGTACAAACAAAGTTATTTTACTTATGTTTTGTAGATGACTCTAAATAAGAATTTGAAAGTTCCGCTATTCGGTATTTTAGCGCCATAAACAAAATCTGCCAATAATTTCCCTGTATTCCAAAAATGTAATTAATTTTCACCTCTCACACTGTGTCATTGTTTGACCAAGTTCAGGTAGTAGATAAACCCATGTTTGGATCAGACCCTCTGGGCCAGGTTTACTAAGCTGAGGGTTTGGAAAAGTAGAGATGTTGCCCATAACAACCAATCATATTGTAGCTCTCACTTTCCTACTAGAAAATGTCAGCTAGAGTCTGATTGGTTGCTATAGGCAACATCTCCACTTTTTCAAACTCACAGCTTAACAAAAATGGCCCTCTCTCTTAGTGGTTGGCAGCTAAAGCCCCTGCTATGTTCTGTCATATATTTTTTCTAACATTCTAAATGAATTGTTGAAGTTAGTACCAAGAGTAAAGTTAATGTTTGGCCCTTGGATGATTAGAGTGGAGCATTTTGTGGCCCCTAATGTGTATCAGGTTGTCCATTATTGGTTTAGATCCATAAGATCTAATCTGCAGTATTACTGTCACACTATAACCTGATATTGTTAATATAGGATTACACTTTTCATTATTACGTACTTACAGTAATCCTAACACCTCAGTTAAGCCCATTTATTAACATAAGAATTAATTTACAAGTGATACATCCAATAGCAACGAATCGTATATTTGGTTTTGTTTGTTTAACATTAGAGGGAATGATTGATGAACTTCTTCCCACCATGTAAAACAGCTGACTTTAACCAACCAGCGAGTCTCTTCACAGATCACTAATAATGTACACATACCATTGTACATTTATCTTATGGCATTACATATTGTCATTCACACAGAAAAGACTATGGAAATGACAGTCATGTCCAAAGTACACATTCATGGGTGATTCGTTACAGGTGCGAGGACAGGAGGCTTCTATCTGATGTCGCGTGTGCTGACATTGATCATAGGAACATGTCTGTGTTGTTGGTTGAGAGGATCAACAGATTGACAGAAGAGCTGACAGTTAAAGAGCAGGAAATGAAGGATCTGGAGGTTCTGATGGAAGAGGTAATTAAAGAATGTGTTCATTGGTAATCCATCCACAGACGATGATGGAAGATGTCACTAATGCATTGAGCCTGCTGTTTGTTACTCATAGCTGACATTTCTTTTATTTGTATCTATCTCTCTCTTTCTCTGTGTATATATATATATATATATATATATATATATGCAGGGTTGTAGGAGTCACTCAGTCACTCAAGCATCATTATATAGGCCGACGTTTCAATCGTAGAAATCCTACAACCCTGCATCTACATTATTCTTTGGAGAGCACTGGAGCAAGCTACATTATAGGAGGAGTGATGGAGTACCAGACGTATAACATATACGTCCGGTGTTTAGCGATTTTTACTACTGCGCATGTGTAGCAATTTTTTTATGTAATCTACGTATCTTTCTCTTACGTAGATTGCGTAAATGCAGGAACCAAGACGCTGAGAGTGTGATTAGTGCAATAGGAAGACGATAGAAGGGGTTAGAAAAATGGCAGGAATACGGAGCTGTGCCCTATGCAATGGCTAGGGTATAAGGGAGGCACGGCATTAATATGTAGAACACTGATATTGACCATAGTAGTGTAAAGGGCGCTTGGGCATAAACAAAGGTAGTCATGGGAAGACGGCGCTAAACTCAGATCTAAGGGTTCTAAATGTGTATCGCCTATAGGAGGTGTCTATCATCGGGTAGCACTGGAGAGGGGGGGTTTTATTTAAAGGGATGTGCATATAGAATAAATTGGATTAGAAGGAATACTCGGCAGAGGATTAATAGATATGTGAAAGTAAGACACCAGTAGGAACTATATAAAGGAAGATTGTAGATACAGGAGTGAAATAACTGCTAAGGCAGAAGGGCTGTAATATAAGGTGAATTCCAATGCGCTGCAATGTAAGGATGAAGAGTGAAGGAAAAAAGGGCCCTAAGGGGCTTGTAATCAAATAAAGCAAGAAAGTGGAAGCATTTCAGTAAGTCAATGTGGTGCAGCTGCATTTAGTCTGTGGATCCAGAAGCTTTCTCTTTGCAGAAGTAGTAGATCCCTGTTTCCGCCTCTGGGTGAAGATGGTATAAAGTCAATAATCGTGATTTAAGTCCGCAAGTTTATGATGCGCATTGATAAAGTGACGGGCTACAGGTTGGTCACTGGCCTTGCCTCCTACTGCCGCCCTGATGGCAGAACGGTGCAAAGCCATCCGTTCACAGAAGGTGCGAGATGTTTTGCCGATATAGATGAGATTGCAGGGACAGGTGATCAAATATACCACATATTTGTTGGTACATGTAAGTATATGTCATATTTTGTAGTTCTTTTGAGAAGAGGGATCCATAATGTTCGGTCCCGTGAGCATATGTTACCATCCCGAGCTCTGTGTCAGGAAGGTAGTTTCCTGGTTTTGGTGATTTCATTTTTGCAAAGAATGTCCTTTAAATTTCTCGCCCTTGTATTGGCAATTTAGGAGCTTAGTCTTCTTGAAGCCGGGGAGATGTTGATCTGAGGTTATTATAGGCCATAGTGAAGGGGCAGCCCTTTTCAGAAAGAAGGAAAAATGGTCAAAGCATGAGACCCAGATTATCTTATTCTCCAATGTTTTCTTTGGTTTTGATTTTAGAGTAGTTTTTCTAGTGACAGAGTTGACTTTATTTATATATATACGATCTTTAAAGAACTGCATTATGGGAGCAAATTAAGAACGATCCAGCAGGGGTCCAACATTGAGTACTTAATCGTTATCGGATTATTACTGGAACTAGTAATATTACTAGTGTGTACCTAGCATGGAAAATTAAAACACAGCGATCATTGTTATGCACAATTGTAAAGGGCTAGAGCTAGTGCTATTGGGCTAGTCATAGGCTGCTACCCACCCAATGTAAGCAGAAAATATTGTGTATAGGATATCCCAAAAACTTGTTTAACGTATACTGACAAGGTGGTAACACTTATGGACCAAGGTAACATACAGGATTATGAGAACCCCAAAAGCAAAATTGACAAAATTAGAATATTACATGAAATAAAAAAAAAAAAGGTTTTTAAATACAGAAATGTCAGCCCTCTGAAAAGTATAATCATGAATATGTACTCAGTACTTGGTTTGGGCACTTTTTGCACAAATTACTGCCTCAATGCGGCGTGCCATGGATGCGATCAACCTGTGGCACTGCTGAGGTGTTATAGAAACTTCACACTGGACTTCAAGCATCTTGGATTGTGTGCCTCTCCATTCTTCCACCAGACTCTGGGACCTTGGTTTCCTTTTTTAGCCTAGGTAATGCTTCTGATGTTGTTTGTTGTTCAGAAGCGGATTGACAAGAAGAATACAACATTTGAAGCCCATGTCCAGGATCCGTCTGGGTGTGGTGGCTCTTGATGCACTAATTCCAGCTTCAGTCCACTCCTTGTGCAGCTCCCCCACACTTTTGAATGGCCTTTTCCTGACAATCCTCTCTAAGCTGCGGTCATCCCTGCTGCTTGTGCACCTTTTTATTCCACACTTTGCCCTGCCACTTAACTTTCTATTAATGTGTCTATTAATGTTCTTTGATACAGCACTTTGAGAACATCCAACTTCTTTTGCAATTTCCTTTTGAGACTTTCCCTCCTTGTGCAGGGTGTCAATGATGCTTTTCTGCACAACTGTCAGGTCAGCAGTGTTCTCTATAATTGTGAAATCTGCTGATCCAGACTGAGAGACCATTTAAAGGCTCAGGAACCCTTTGCAGGTGTTTGGAATTAATTTGCTGATTAGAGTGTGAAACTTTAAGCCTACAATATTGAACCTTGTCACATTGGGCCTGATTCAGAATTACGTTTGGAATACGTACGCAACTTAAGAACACACGGAACATAAGTACGGAAATTAGGAACGCAAACGTGCACGGAAAATAATAGGAACACCCACTATTAAATTACGTCCGTACACATTTTCTGTGCATAAGTTTGGTACGGAAAATGCGTACCTATGTTGAGTATGTAATTTGCATATGATGCTGAGCTGTCTAATATTGCTATTTAATCAAGAAACTACAGGAAATCATTATGAACACTACATGTAATATTTGTAGAAAGTTTTAAACTATACATGTTAATGTGCAATTATTATTATTATAATTATGTTACAATTATTATTTAAATGTTTTCAAATTGCATACCTTACATGCCTTACGTCTCAGAAGTAAGTGTGGGTGAGAACCTAGGATCCAGTGATCATCAAGCAGTATGGTTTAGTATAATGACTGGGAGAGAAGCGTGCCACATGAAAACAAGGGTGCTAGACTTTAGGAAGGCAGATTTTGTAGAAATTGGGAAATGTGTAAGTGATTCTTTGGCAGAGTGGAGGCACATGAAAGGAGTACAGGAGCAGTGGGGAAATTTAAAAAATGCATTATTAACAAACTAATAATGAGTATTAATAAACTAGACAAAAGTTACATAGCACATAAATACACAAAAATGTAGCAAAACATTTTACCAGATAAATCTCATTCATACTGGATTGTTTATTAACCTCTGAGTAGCTTCTAAAGCGTTGCTTTAATTAACATTAACAACAGGTACAGCATGTAATCTAATAATGAAAGCTTGCTGCCTTAAATTACAAATCATGTGTTCTTAAGTTAAGTACAAAATATGAAAACCTAAATGAAAATCCGCAACTGAAAAGCTACCTTAAGATCTGCATAGATGCGTTCCTAAGTTTAGCGCGCAAGTTAATAACCACGCCTTGAAATATAATTAGAATTCCGTGTTCCTCCCAGTCTTCTTAAGTTAGGAGGACGGATGGAATTTTAAGTACGCAATTTGCGTTAGCAAGATCCGTACGCAAATGATTACTGCACATGCGCAATTGAAAATCACATAACTTACTATGCTTAAGTTACGTGCGTACGTAATTCTGAATCAGGTCTATTATTCTAATTTTGTGAGATTTTGTGGTTTTCATAAGCTCTAAGCCATAATCATCAAAATTAATACAAATAAAGGCTTGAAATATCTCACTTTTCATGTAATGAGTCTATATAATATATTAGTTTCACCTTTTAAGTTGAATTACTGAAAAAAATTAACTTTTGAACGATATTCTAATTTTTTGAGTTTCATCTGTATAGTAGTAGAATGTGTGCGATAAAACAAAAGTCATATATATATAAATAAGTGTCCAATTTCTCAATTCTCATTGATGCTATGTTTTTTAATATATATGGGGTTAAAAGTCCTGATAGAAGACAACAAGGAAGAACTTTTCTTTCCAAAAGATTCACATTTCTGTTTTATCACACGTATTGTATCATTGTGTCAGACGTAATATCGGTCTCATATAATTCATGTGCAGATGAAGGAGCCATTCGTTGAAGAACTGGAAAGGAGAGCCGAGGAGATTGAAATGCTTAGGATAGACTTTCAGATGCTGGAGACAGAGAGGGTCCGGCTGTCTCTAATCGAAGAAAAACTTCTTGATGTTCTGCAACTTCTTCAACAGCTACGGGACTTGGTGAGTATAAATTCTACACTCGTTCTTTTGGTAAAATATTCAGATAGAGACAGTGGGCAAAGAAGAAAATAAAGCATATTGTAATAATCGCATTAATCATTAGTATTGAAAGTATCATACTCTCAAGCCAGGCGTCATAAAAGATCAACTTCTGCAATGTTGGACTACAAAACTGTTGTAGACAATCCAAGAACTGTATGCACTGTTATAGTCAAATCTTACTTAGATCAAAGTAAGGCACCCAGGCTCAGAACTCAGAAGCTGCAGAGATCCAAAGTGGAATCCCTGCTCTATTCTAACTCACCTGTGTGTTGAGGAGAGGCCACATTCCTTGCCCATAAAGGCTTATGATACCAGGAGACTTTAAGGTTTTACATGGGGAGGACATGAAAACCTAAATGGGGCATAAGGGCATAAACACATTCTTACTGTAAAAACTAAATAGATCCCACTCTCCTATCTAGTGTTATGATTGGTATGACAACATAAAACAGTAACGCAGAAATAAGCACAGATAACAGGTAAAAAGCACAAGGATACTGGGTATGCAGAGTCCAAATGAGTCTACAGGAGTAAAGTGCAGGTGAAGTTAATCCACATGGAGTATGCAAGAAAGTCCACATAAAGTCCACAGAGTGAACTGTGTGACTGGTATAAAGTGGGATCCAAGATAACAGAGACAGGGAAAATCAGATAACAGGACCACAGATAAGAAGAGCAAAACAAACATGTAGAATTTGAAGCAATGATCCACACTTTGATCTGGAAGGAAGAGATTGATATAGCCAGAGCACAGGTGTAGGATAGTGGGCATATTACATGATTAGTCCCTGAGAGAGAATGTTCAACAGCAGCCTCTAGGGGTAGGTAGTAGAAATGCCCACAATATGAAACAGTCCAGAACTGCCCCTAGAGGCAAAACCAGATATAGTAGTCCAGGATGTAATATCTAGCATAAAGCTTGCAAGTCTGGAACCTTAGTATCTAGATCCATACTGAAAGTCTGCTGCGGGCACATGCGTTGTTGCGAACTGTGGATCCAATCCAATAACTTAAAGACAAAACCCTTGATCATAAATACAGTGTGATAAGGAAGCATATCACATGGAGGAGATGAAATAAAAACTATTTTATTTTGTAGCAGTCAGACAGCATAGCAGGTAATCCACATCAGTACAGTTGGTAACAGCAGTGCAGCATGTAAGTGTCACAGCATAGCTCACAGACAGTTCACAGACTCTTCAAGTGCTCCAGAAGTCCCTATGCTAACCCAAGCCCCGGCCTATCAACTGGGCAGCTATTCCGCCATCAAGAGTCCTGACCCTCTGTCTTTGAAACACTGGAGAGCATAGGTGCTGTTGATTAACCCAAGCCTGATCACACCCAGGTTCTCTGCTGCAGCTCTAAAACCTGGTCAGGATTCTCCACATTACTCCCATGTGGAGATATGCTGTCTCTGTCACAACAGTTATATGTATTACAACTTCTTCAAAACTGTCAAGAAAGTTGTATCTCTATGAAATCTGTATAAAACATGGGTGTTATTTCTGTTTGATTTTAAATACAATCACTTATTTAATTTAATAATTATAAGTAGCAGGCTGCAATGAGACACTATAACTGAAATATTGGGATTGACATTCACCAAAGCTAGAGAGAGAGAGACTATGGACCTGATTCAGACTTAAGTAAGTGCAGTATTTTTATTAGTGGATATACTACGCATGCCCAGAACTCAAACATACCCACGGAAACCATGGCCGACTGATTCACAGACATGGACTAGCTGTCTTAGGACTGATTCACACATTTGCACGTAACGAGTCCCGCATGTGTGGCTAAAGGGGCAAGACTCTTAATACAATTGAGCTGCACGCGTTTAACTAATGTACAGTATGGGCGTTCCTCTTAAGTTAGGACTGATTCACAAGTGCGAGTGCCTTATGGAAGTATACATACTCACAGGAAAAGATAAGGTAGCCATCTACAACTCAACTTGATTAACCTATGGTTTAGTGCTTGTATATATGTTTATATGTAATGTTTTTTTATGCCATTACACCTTTAACACTTTAGAAAATATTGCTATTTACATAAATTTAAATATTTTTAATTAAAAAAAATATAAAAAATTTTTTTGAAATAGTGCATTAAATAAAAGTTGATTACAATTTTTGTTAGAAAAATATTTAAAAAAATTTGAAAAGTAAAATTAATTGTAAAAAGTATATAAATAGCAATTAGCATATATTACATCGGTAGCTTGTTGCTCCAAGGCACATTAAGGGTTAAACTTGCAATGTGGCATTATTATATTAGCAAAAAACCAATTGCAGTATTCATTTAATAGCCTGATAATGGTGTAGAGATAAATACAAAGAAGTTTTGAGTTGTTAATCAACATTTACGTTTAGCTGCGGTTAAGTAAATGCCGATTAACTTAAGTACCTAGATGGCCACCGTGTGATTCACAATAAGGAAGACCATCCGCACTTAAATCCACACATCTAGAGAGCGTCCCGAGACTGGGGGTGGGGCTAACTTAATTTTGTTGCCTCTCTGAATCACTTTTACGGATTTTATCCTTGCATACATTTGGTACATCATAAGCCGAATGTGGTCCTATATTTCTTTTCTAGATATGTACTAATTCCAGAAGGTCAGTTAATCAAAATCTAATTAATCATCAATCTAGTCACTTCAGATTTCTGTCTTGACAGTGCCCCAATTTTCTAGCATTGGAGTTGAGCAATACTTTTATAGAGCAATGAACAAGTGCCTTTAATAACCTCATTCCCTCCCCTTTAAAGACAAGGGGCCTGATTCAGACTTAAGAAGGAGCTTGAAATTGAGAGAGGAAAGTTACTCCTGGGCTAAACCATGTTGTTTGCAGGGGAGTCATATTTCATCTGTTGCAAACAGTATTAGAGTTCAGAGGTGGCGTTTCCAAGCCCAAGTCTAAATAACAAGGTAAAAGTAAAGCTGGTTATCATCTTTGTGCAGTAAGCAATTCAAAGATATATCACTGCATTCAAAGAATACAATAAACTTGACTCCCCCTGCAATCAACATGGTTTAGCCCAGCAGTAACTTTCCTCTCTTAGGACCTGATTCACACTTAAGAATCTTTTTAAAATAAGAACTTAAAGTCACACCTGGGCTAAACCATGTTGATTGCAGGGGAGTCATATTTCATCTGTTGCAAACAGTACTAGGGTTGAGAGGTGATATTTCCCAGCCCAAGTCTAAATAACAGTGTAATAATAAAGCTGGTCAGTATCTGTGTGCAGTAAGCAATTCAAAGGTATATCCCTGCATGCAAAGAATACAATTAAATTAATACCCCCTGCAATCAACATGGCTTTGCCCAGGAATGACTTTAAGTTCTTATTTTAAGAAGATTCTTATGTGTGAATCAGCTCCTTAATTGCAAGCTCCTTCTTAAGTCTGATTCAGGCACAAGGTTTGCCTAAGCCCCAGTTTGTCAGTTGTTTGCAGTTTGTGGATTCTCAAAGTCTCTCATTAAGAATTATTCAAATTTTCTTTATATCCAACTCTTTACTCACTTATTAACAAAGAATATTTATGGGTGCAATTCTCTGGAAGCGCTGAGTCAGTAATATGAATCTTTCTTATAAATGTAAGTAATGACACGGATCGAGGACAGGGCATCTTAAAACAATGTCAGTCCATTTGCTACCGGGACATGCCGCAAATAAAATGCTTATCTCTGTGCTATTATTTCTTCCGAATGTTTTAATGTAAATGAGTTTACTTTATGTGCCTCACAAATGAAATATTCTAATATTTCACTTTATATGCAGTCTTGTTAACATTCTCAAGCATCCGATAATCCTTTCTGCTCGCCAAACGACACATTTATGTTTCGGGTAAATAGGTGTATCATTTTCATATTTGCAGCTGTTTATACAAAGCAGACTACAAGCAAGTTGCAATCTTGTGGTTTTATGTGGTAGCGCAGAACTGTGCGAGATTCAACGGTTTTATGAATAGCTTATTGAAAACGCATGTTTTCTATGAATTCAGAATAATAAGGAGAAGCATAAATCTAGTATTAGAAAAATAAAAGTTAGCCCTGCATGCAGATCTTTTCTCTGTGTAAGCAAGAGAGGGAGAAGGACGCTTTTGTAGGAGCCTGGAAAGTTGGCTGCATTTATAGAGATCACCTTTTAACGTTAGGTGACAGGAGCACTGGCTCAGTTGCCATGGCTACGTGTCTGCACTGGATTTTTGCAGTCCTGCTCTAATTGATTTGGTCATTACAATACATTTGGAATGTGCAAAATTCTATTTATAGTCTCCATGGGAAAGAAAAGTTTACAGTGTACGTGTAATGTTGCCTCTAACAGTTAGTATGAATTATATAAAGTGGAGCAAATTGTTCTTAGCCTATCAGTCTGCTGTGTTTACAATATGGATGTGCTGTGTTACCAGTATGTGTATACGAACAATGGTCCTTATCACTGGGTGAAAGCAAGCTACTCACCAGCTGCCATTGGCATCTGCACATTTCCTTTGTTATTTCAGTTTTTATATATATTTGCACAGACGTAAATCAGTCCTGCTTACCTATCTGATCCACCACAGTGACCATTGTACACGGATTTACCCTTCTGTACATACACTTCTGGACCAAGGGGTGTACACCTTTCTCTACAGTAGCATCACCCTCCCCCTTTACCGTGGTCTTGCTATTAGCGCTTAGCACATCGCCTCTTTAGCTCTTTTACTTATTTTCTCTGACCCATGTATTTGTAACATTAACATGCAGATACAGTGACAAATTTAGAGATTCGTCAGTGAAAGGTTTACAATTATACGCTCCTATGACGCTCCCCTCACACGGGTTGCTGGAGACTCGCGAGTCTCTCGAGCACTCTGATCTTTTAGTTGGATTTTACGGGCGTATAATACTTACGAACATGTGTATCTAGCTAAACGCGCCCTCAAATGCTCATTTAAATGCCACCCCCCACCCACTTTCACCGACGGATTACAACCACGCCCCTCCGTATGTTCCCAAGTGCGATTCGCAAGTCCGTGCCTAATGGACTTCCGTGCGTAAAATCAACGTAGATAGCGTAAATTTAGTTACTACGCATGTGCAGTTCATCCAATCCTAAAAATACACACGGAACTCCCCGCAAAAACGGTTCTCTGAATTCGTCCCACAGTCCCCATATTTATTACATATTTTGTAATGATTTGCAGACCCATTTTACATGTGCCATTTAGTCCCCAACATAGTTTATTAAATATACCCTCTGCCATCTGCTTATCATTCATGTTCAAAATACTAATATTTCTGGATGCTGCAAGAAGCCCATTATTTACATATACCACCAGTACAGTACACGTAGCATTGGTTGAGAACTCTGGAATAGAGAGATAGGATTGTCGTATAATAATATTAATAATAATAGTAAAGTGATTGGCCTGTTTAATTGGCAATCAAATATTATTGGCTCCCTAATATAAGCATAAGTGCCCAAAGCAAGACACAATTGGCAAACCATGCTGAGACTCGGAAATAGAACACCAGAAAATGCTAATGTGCTGTTTTTATAGCATATTAACCAATGCAGAGATCATATTAGTGACTGTTATACACAGTTTTAATGTGTATAAGAATTCATGGTGGACACACATTTCTCCCAATGATTTAGTAAAAACGTATTTCCCAGTGCCAGTATCAGAATCACGGTATCAGTGTGTAAGGAGTGCTGCTAACAATAGCTCACAAATCTGTGCAAATCACAGCAGGAGTTACATTCGATGCACTCATACGAATATTGGGGTAGATCCAGACCTAAGTGCTTCTTATGTTAGAACGTGTTACGTATTTACACTAGCGTCATTTCTATGCACTCCCCTAAGCACTCCCCTCGATCGTATGTACTTTGACCGTTTTAAGCTGGCCAAACCCTACCTTAACTTTTCATAGCGTAACTACCGACGCACGTAATGAATTTACGGACGTGACAGCCTAACCCAGCCCATACTGTCCAATTTAAATGTTTTTTTCCGCCTCCAAAGCGTAATTTACTGACGTCGTATTGATGCCCCTGCCCCTTCGTTTGTATTTACGCTGATGGTACATACGTTAGGAGTTACGTGGCGTAACATCTGCCGCACATATGCGCAGTAACTACAAATAGCCGAATTGACTTCATCAGCTAGCGTAAATACATTAGCGTACTTAGCTCAGGATCTGGCCCATTGATTCTGGTGGAATGATCATGTTGGAAGATGTTTAATATGTGACGTAAGGAAGAAGCTGCTCCCCCCTCACTCTGTGGAAGGTCCCACCCTGCCGTCGACTATAGCACCAGATCCAGATCCGTCCTAGAGAAGCAGTGTCTGCACATAAGCCGCTTTCCAGAAGGGGGTGTTTTATGATCTTAGTGATTGGAAAATGCTCCCTTGTATTAAGTCTGGATTCGGTCTAATGTTCCGATTTCTGAGTCTGTGTTTCTCAATGATGGATCAATACATTTCAGGTCATTTGCTTATTTTATATTTTTAAGGAAATACCGAGACAAGAGTTGGGAAGAGTTTTACTGAACACCCTGGAGATGTGCAGAGAGCCTCTGCCTGGTAAGAAAACATATTTCTTTACATGATCATTTAGATGCTTCTTGGCACAAAGAGCCCTATTTATCAAGGCGTGAAAAGACTTTCCTATTCACTTCATCTTTCCTAATGGAGTCACAGTTATCAGCTCAGTTACCACAGCAAACCCCACAAAGAATCACAGCCCCTTGTCGAGCTTGGCTCCTCCATGCAGGCATGAGGCGTGCTATAAATCACAATGATACATGCCGCTTCTGTTAATGCCCTCTGAAAATGCACTGCGGAAAACATGTATTCATTTAATAAAAGGAGCATGGGCTCGGTCCAGAATTCTAATTTGTGTTCTCAAAGAGCCCAGAGCAAAAGATTCTGATGCATCTGCTAGCACTGGGCCACACTATCCAGGCACTTGCACACATAAATTCTAATAGTCAGGGGCTACCTTAAATTTACTGATTTAGGCACGCAGAGATTTCTTGAAGTCTAGAATAGCACGCCGTGAGATGGAATGACTATACTGTAAATTGACTAAGAGGGAACACACATTTCCAAACTAAGTCTAGCCTCTTTGTTGGAAGGGTCATTGAACTAGATCAAAGGTTCACATTTTTACCCAATTTCTGTGAGTTCCTATTGGATCACAGCTACTTTCTCATTCTGTGCATGAATATGTGCTGCCCAATCGTAAAGCATGTCATCCAGACTTAAGAGGAACAACAGTTCCAACATCATCCAACACAGGGGATAGGTGGTGACTGCAGGTGGGTGCTTCTTCTTAGTAGACTGTACAGTATAGGCCTTCCCTCTGCACAAATCCCAGTCCAAACTTCTACACGTGCGATTTTACATGCACTAGAAAATAAGGGGTAAGCCCTGGCTGTTGGTCCATACCAGAGGTTAAGTTGGGTGCATAGATAGTGCAGAGATTTGGGACAGGATTCACAGATCCGGTGTGAGTTAGGTGCAGACAGACCCTCACCTAACTCACCCGTGCTGCCCGTCCCCTTTTTAGGTACCTTATTGTATTTACCCGCCTCCTCTCCGGCTAATTTAAATACCTCCCCACGCCCACTTTTACCTAATCACTCCCTGAGGCGGAGGCGAAGTGATACATAGATTGCATAAAGGGCCTACTACACATGCGCAGTAGGTCCTTTACTACGGATACAACTGCTTTTTAGGCGTGAATCCGGCCCTTGATTTCAGGAAACTGGATGTGGCCCAATGCTCTTAAGTCTGAATTGGTCAGTATACATTCAGAATAATCATTAGCAATCATTTAAATACAACTGTTACCCTGTTAATAAAGCTAAATTTATAACAAAGTTCAATTTTTTTATTCTCTAGGAAAAGATCATGTTTTTGAAGTCTTGGACACGTTGCAACAGGAATTGTCAGTCTGTGAACTGCTTCAACACCAACAAGAGAAGAAAAGCAATAAAGGGCAGTCACTGGCTAATTCCTTTGTTATCTCTTGTTGAACAACAGTGCCACCTACAGCTCTTTTATAAATACACAGCTTAGAGGTGCATGAAATAGCTGTATACACAAAGACTGAGTGAGGGCTGTAAACTCAATTGGATCTGCTGACAGGGATAGACTGATGCTAATCCATCTGCCTCAAGCTGCTTTCCAGTATCAGAATCACACAGTGTCAATGCAAATCTCTATGGGTAGAGTCAAATAATTGAGGGCATTAAACATTTTCATTTGTTGAAACTGATAAAAAAAAATCGTTTATGTTATAACTGCAGGTGCTGTTTGCTCATCATTCAGCAGTGCCAATGATCGTCATATGTGGAACAGTTACAAGTAAAATGGAATATTTTATGGATTAAAATGAAAACTCAGCAATAAATATGATGGATTTCTCAGACCTAAGAATGATGTTCTTCGATATTGCAGTGCGGAAATCAAAGCTAATAAACTTATGGTTCAACAGCTTGCCCATATCGGACTAACGCTGGATATTAAGTATATTATATGATGAACAGATCAATAAATCTTACAAATAGCTACGTATGGGGCATGGATGCGAGATTTGATGGATCAATGAAAAGCTAATATTATATCATTGTGTGCGTCTGTTAGAGTTTTCTTGTCATATATATATAGCGGTAGCTTTATATCAGCGAGTACTGTTTCTGCAATGTCTATCTGTGCTATTTAAGTATTCTGGTAATTGTCCCTAGGTACTGAAGCTCAAGTAGGTTCAGCAAAGCTATGACATGTAGAAATGTAATTATGCCTGACAGATGATTAGATTTTAGTTTTTATATATTAGATTATTTTCAACCTTGTATTTTATTAAAAAGTGCTTAATAAAGAACACTTTTCATTTTCATGTATAAAAGAAAGCCTTTTTTTTTGTTTTCTCTGCCATCTGTAATGCTATATCCAGTTATCACAATCCATGTGTCTGCAGTCTGCTGCTGATTGCCTATTAGTTTGCTGGTGTGCTGCTGTCTAACAACATCAGGGTCAGCTCTCAGGTAACTGCACAGGTGCAACCAGCTCTAATCAGCACAGCCCTCCTTTTATTGCCAGAGTATCAGGCTCACTTGCTTTCCTTTTATTGTACTGCTCCACCGCCTTCCTTGTGATTTTGTGAATGTTGTTGTGTGCCTGTGCCTCTTATGGCATCCACCATGCTCCTATCTGCTTCCAATGATATATTTACTGTGCTCCTGCTGTCTGCTACCATCCGTTCATAGTGATTATTACTATTATTTATTTATAAGGCACCACAAGGTGTCCACAGTGCCGTATAAAATACAACAAAATACAATACAGACATATAGGGTAGGGATGGACAGCATAGTATATATAAATACAATGGGCCTGATTCAGAGGCTGAAAATAAGAACTTAAAGTTACACCTGGGCTAAACCATGTTGATTTCAGTGGAGTCATATTTTATTTGTTGCAACAGTATTATAGTTAAAAGGTGATGTTTCCCAGCTCAAGGCTAATTAGTAGTTTAAAAGTGAAACTGATCAGGTATCTGTGTGCAATAAGTAAAAGCAAAGCATTCTCCCTGCATGCATAGAATAAAATTAACTTGACTACCCCTGAAATCAACATGGTTTTGCCCAGGAGTAACTTTAAGTTCTTATTTTCAGCCTCTGAATCAGGCCCAATATGACTAAAAATATCAAAAATAAAGTGAATCAAGCACAAAGCAAAATGCAAGGTGTCAAGCTTGGAAGATCAGGGAGCAGGGGATAGAACGCAGTGAGAGGTTGAGAGGAATCCTACTGTCTGCTACCAGCATCCACTGTGCACCCATCTGCTTCCATCCATCCACAGTGCTCCAGTCTGCTACCATTCGTCTACTGAGCTTCAGATTGAGGTTGTGATAAGGAAGGTCTTGAGGTAACATTATATTAGGTGGGATTTAGTATTTCTTATACTTTATAGAGTTTCAGTCAGGCAGTGCCGTGTTAGGAAATGGGACAGGGCATCACTGCGGGAGTGTTAGCACAGGGTTGCCAACTCTCCCAGAATGTCCGAGATTCTCCCGAAATATGGACAGTTCTTCCGGTATTCCAGGAGAGCCGGCAAATCTCCCGCAAGAGACTTGAGGCATGTGGTTTCATGGAAACCACAGCCTCAAGTCCTGCCCCCCTGCCTGGCAAGACTAGAATCCTAGTGTTGCTAGGGGCAGGGATAAACTTGATGATGCAATTTGCATCATCAAGCACCGCCTCCCATCCCTATTAAAGCTAAAAGGGTAATTAATAGTCAAGAGGTGGGGCTTAATTATGTAATTTGCATATATTATGTCATTAAGCCCTGTTCCCTGCATGCATCTCTGGCTTCCCTCCAGGATCTCCCTGTGTTAGCAAAGATAGGCAATGAGGTTTTGAGTTCTCTTCTATGACTTTATTAATATTAACATTTATTTATGTAGCACCACAAATGAGTTCCTGTCCCATTGGAGCTTACAATATACTGTAAGTTCGTTAACACATACATGTTGGTTAATTTAATCAGCTATCAATTAACCAGCACATTTTTGGAGTGTGGGATGAAACTGGAGCAGGCAGGAGGAAAACATACAGGGGCTGATTCAGAGTCTAAGGGTAAAACAGGTGTACAGCTCGACTAAACCATTTTGCAAAGTGAGGTGCGCTAATTAATGAAATCTCTTGCATGCAGAAAAAAATACTGTAGTTTTGCATATAGAATTTAAATAATACATAGTTTTATATCTATAAAAGCTAAGAAACTTCACCTCTCAATGCTAATTCTGTTTTTATAGTTTAAATTTACCTCTCCTTGCAGTTTATCAGGTCTACATTTGCACCTAAAATGAGGTGTAAGTGCATCTTTGAATCAGCCCCACAAACTCCACACAGATAAAGCCTAGTCTGGGAATCTACCTCAGTGCTGCGAGGCACAAGTGCTAATCACTAAGGGCCTGATTCAGAGGCTGAAAATAAGAACTTAAAGTTACACCTGGGCAAAACCATGTTGATTTCAGGGGGAGTCAAGTTAATTTTATTCTATGCATGCAGGGAGAATGCTTTGCTTTTACTTATTGCACAGATACCTGATCTGCAGGGAGATTGCTTTTACTTATTGCACACAGAGACCTGATCAGCTTCACTTTTAAACTGCTAATTAGACTTGAGCTGGGAAACATCACCTTTTAACTATAATACTGTTGCAACAAATGAAATGTGACTCCCCTGAAATCAACATGGTTTAGCCCAGGTGTAACTTTAAGTTCTTATTTTCAATCTCTAAATCAGGGTCTAAGCCACTATGCTGCTGTACCCAAACTCAATGTTGCTGCTACCATTTTTAATCTGCTTATTACCATATGTCCCACGTTTATGAGGTGTAAGAATTGGGACAAAGGCTGGTCTTACTTATACATAGCTATGTATCTATGTAGACATCGCTAAACTGCTTCTTATTCACCTCCATTCCCCTTGACAGATGAATACATTTGTAATACAGAGTACCGATGGCCTGAATATATTTGGCTGATCTTCCCCACTAGGATAGATATGGTTCTAAAATATGACTGCTTGAAATATGATAAGAAGCAAAATAACGATTCACTTCCACAGTTTATCTGCCTGTATTTCCGTTATTGTGTATGAAATGAGATGACAAAATGCAATCCTCAGCTGGATCATTTAGATTTAAGTTTGGAGTCGTGCATGGACTTCTGCAAAGAACAATTGCAATAAAACAAACCTGTGTTTCTTACAGTTTACAGGTGTAGTAGAGCTGAGAGAGGGGGACAATTGGAAAACGGTAACCGTTAAATATCCAACGTTTCCACAACTATTTGAAATCAGCACTACCATAACCGTACTTAATGGGGCCTATTTACAAACTTAATTTTAATGTGATAGCGCCAGTTTTGAAGTGAAAACTGCCACTATCACATAAAAAAGTATTTGATACTTACAAAGCATGCATCGCCATTGAAAACTTCAGAGCGGGCTGGCATACGCGTGCCATAGGGCTACCTTAACTATCCGTGCAATGTGCGCACGGACATTGCCGAGATTGCATAAAGCACCTACTACGCATGCGCAGTATGTCCTTTACTACAGATACGCACCTAAGAAGCGACTGCTTCTTAGGTGTGAATACAGCCCTAAATTTCAACGTCCCGAATGAAAGGTACTGCCCATGTGCAGCACTTCATTTAAGCATCACATGAATGAGAAGTCCTGCAATGACCTCACTGATCACTACAGTGAAGATAAGACAGCCAGAGACAGCTTCCTTCACAGGTAAACAGAGGTAAGTAAATAGACCCCTATATGTTATGCTATGTAATTGGTTTCCACAAAGCACCTGTCATTTTTTATTCTAGGTATACACAAAGCATGTCCAGATGCTTGCATATCGTGAATTATTGCTAGAATTTTTTTTTTTATTTACACATATGCTTCTTCGGATCTAGAATGACAGCCCCCCTGATATCCATGCTGGCAATTGTTTAGATTGCTGTGGGACAGATAACACTTGTATTCTGCTGCTTCAGGCAGCCTACACCTGTCAACGATGCTGAAGGGTGTTTCACCTGCAGAGCTGTGGGCTGGAAGTGAATGTCTTGTTGTGACTTAGCTGCAGCAGGGAACATTTACTGCACTACTCCAGATCACGTTTCTCTTTTCATAGTCCCATATATTCCAGTGTTTTGACCTTGACTTGTACAAGCAACATGACACAACTTAATCTGTATTCATAAGCCTGATGTCCAGTGGGAGTATTGTCTCTCTCTAGATTGTTCAACATATCAATGAATCATCCTGTATATGTAACAGAGAACTCACTGGAGGTAAATTAATTGTATTTATGAGGGTTAAATTAAACATCTACTGTAAGATAGCCTTTATTATAATGGGAACGTGAGGCTACAACTCCACCACTGTGACTGCAAATTAGTGCATTGCTCTGAGAATTCAAATGTAATAGAAGAGAGGAAGCTTCTCACAAATACCCATTGTCTTATGCTGCTGGCAAAGTAGTACATTTATTAAAGTGTATGTAAGAGAACTCAGCCAAGTGATGTTTATGTGCAGCTGGCATGGGCCAGCTGTTAGAGGCATTTTAGTAATATGGGACTATTTTCACAACTAAGAAGCAGGCGCTTCTTCCACGCGGATCTTTAGTAAATGACCTACTATGCATGCGTCATTTACGCAATCTACGTACCAGTTAGGTGCGTAGATTGCATCCGTGTGTTCTTTAATGACCGCACAGAGTAGTTTAGGTAGAAAGAGGCGGTGTAATGCTAAGGTAGAAGTGGGAGGGGGGAGGAATTTAGATTAGNGGGAGGTGGGGAGAGGGAATGTTCGTGCAGACACTCCTAAGTCCCATAAGGTACCTAAAAGCGGGGGTGGGATAGGGTGAGTTAGATACTCACTCGTATCTGTGAAAACGGTCCATAGACTCAATAAATTGCTTTTCAGCAATACTTAAAGTATAATGTAAGTATCACTGACAAGTCTACTGTATACTAGCATTTCAGGCATATAGATTTGCAGAGGCACACAATACAGTATATATATATTATCCTCAGATTAATAGGCCTTTATATTTCACTTCAGGGATAGTTTGAGAAGAATCAAGGAGGAATAAACTTATAGCCCCATAATAAAGCTGTTAATTTTTTTAATTTGTGATCACAATATTCCCCATATTAGGTCTCTATATGCCTCAAAATGAAGCTCTTTATTTCTGTTCATGTCTAAGTTATCACCAAAAAGAGGCCTATATTTCCTCCCCCATAATATGGTGCTATATTATATAGAGCCTTATTTTGTAGTTAATATAGAGCCTTATAATTGGTCCTATAGTAAAGCTCTTTATTCTTTCTTACTGCTAAATGACTGTGGACCGGTTCCAGGCTACCGCTGCTGCTGTATTAAGCTCTAAACGCAGCAGCAGTGGTGATCTGAAGGCGGATCCCGTCTGTATTCTAACTTCCATGCGAGTGAGAGGAGGCCACTCCCCTCACAAGCAAATGAGCTACTATTGCAGGGCCCTATCCTAATATTTCTGCACCATTCCTGCGTTTAATGGGGACGGCGTAGAAGTCTGGATAGTATGTAAGGGCTGAAACCAGCTAAACAACTCCCACCTCCCACCTTGTTTTTATGCTCTACGCATCCTATCCCATCCTCTCCTGCTCTGCCATCGGAAACACTTCCATTACAGATGTCTGAATCTGGAGGATCCAGATTCATAATGGAATTGTGGTGAGTTGATATGCAAAATGTCGCGGTTTAGAATATATGGACCATATTCACGGATCCGAGTTGCGTGCGTTGTAACTGCACATGCGTAGTTACTTTTTTTTACGTAAATTGCGTTGATTATATGCACGTAAGTGCTTTAGGCACAGACATGTGAATTGCACTTGGTGACATAAGTACGGATGGCCGGGGTTGAAATACGTACTTGAAAATTTACATGAAAGTGGGTGGGGGGGGCATTTAAATGAACGCTTGAGGGCGCGGCTATAAAGAATCGCACGTATGGAAGACATATACGCACGTAAGGACACACGTAAAGATCAGAGTGGTCTATGGAGATGTAAGTCTACAATTGCACAGCCGGGAAAGGGGAGTGTCATGGGTGTTGGTGGGTGTAACCAGGGCCGGTGCTAGGGTGTTCGGCGCCCCCCTGCGAACTTTAATTTTGTGCCCTTCTGTTTAAGGGCACAAAATGGACACCAGTGACCATCTTAGATTATAGTAAGCGTCATCATACAACACAATTGCAACCACAGTAAAACAAAGCAAATCATAGTCACCACTATACATATATATATATCCCCCACCCAGTATCACCATCGTGTATTCAGAACCCAGCATCCGCCATCATGTGTATCCAGCTCCCAGTATCCCCAGAATGTGTATCCAGCATCCAGTATCCCCATCATGTGTATCCAGCACCCAGTATCCCCCATCATGTGTATGCAGCTCCCAGTGTCCCTCATCATGTTTCTCCAGCTCCCATTATCCCCATCATGTGTATCCAGCACCCAGTATTCCCCATCATGTCCCTCCAGCACCAATTTTTCCCCATCATGTCCCTCCAGCACCCAGTATCCCCCATCATATCCCTCCAGCACCAAGTAGCCCCATCATGTGTATCCAGCACCCAGTATCCTCCATCATGTCTCTCCAGCACCCGGTATCCCCCATCATGTCTCTCGCGCACCCAGTATCCCCCATCATGTCTCTCCAGCACCCGGTATCCCCTATCATGTCCCTCTAGCACCAAGTAGCCCCATCATGTGTATCCAGCACCCAGTATCCTCCATCATGTCTCTCCAGCACCCAGTATCCCCATCATGTCTCTCTACCACCCAGTATCCTTCATTATGTATATCCAGCACCCAGTATCCCCATCATGTCTCTCTACCACCCAGTATCCCCCATCATGTGTATCCAGCACCCAGTATCTCCATCATCTGTATCCAGCACCTATTATCCCCCATCATGTGTAGCCAGCACCCAGTATCCTCCATCATGTGTATACAGCACCCAGTATACCCATCATTTGTATACAGCACCCAGTATTCCCACCATGTGTATCCAGCACCTATTATAATCCATCATGCGTATCCAGCACCCAGTATCCTCATCATGTGTATCCAACACCCAGTATCTCCATCATGTGTATCCAGCACCTATTATCCCCCATCATGTCTCTCGAGCACCCCCCATGATGTGTATCCAGCACCCAGTATCCCCCATGATGTGTATCCAGCACCTATTATCCCCCATCATGTGTATTCAGCACCTATTATCCCCCATCATGTGTATCCAGCAGGAGTCTGAACGGAAGAAGGAGAACGCTGGTGCAGCAATATAAGTAAGTACTTTTTTTTTATGTAATAACTGTGCCAATGATGTGCTGACAAGCTTAATGTAGTCAGGCCAATGGATTTTGATGTCTGATTGGTTAAACTATAAAGTTGGATGAGTCAAATGAAATGTTTTGTGTACACTATTTTTATGAAAAAATTTCCTAAAATTTTTATTTTTCGGTATATTGTAACAATTGTTCCTTTTAATTATATAAACTTTCTTTTTCTATGAAACATTCAATTTTGAAGTACAAGAGCCATAATTATCAGACTTTAACTCAGGGAAGATAAACTTACAATAGAGAAAGCAAGACTCAAGGAAAACACTTCCAGCAAGCAGAATAAAATGACAAGGTGCAGTAGTTATCTCATCAAGAAATAGAGAATTAACTGAGTTTTCTTACAAGTGTTTTTGTGTTTGAATAGAAAATGTATCAGCAAAGCTCTGAGCACTATCTCCTGCAGGACTTACTATAATGAACTTACGGTATCTTGTATGCCTGCCATCGCGTCTAGCCAGCCTCCAGAACATGAATGAGTCTATTTCCATATGTTTCCATGAATGTCATCTGCCATAAAATGGGATGCGCTATTGCAACAATGATACAACCAACAGCTGAATGGTGGCTGTATCATTGCGAAAAGCTCTGCATATAGAACATTGCGGTGAGCTAAGGTTAAGGGATTAAGGAAGAGTTTAGGAAAATGAAGAGTTAGCATTAGGAAAAAAAGCTTACCTGTTGCCAGCGAAATCTTCACAACTCACTAGAAAATGGAGGCTAACAGCAATTGCCGGCAGTCGTTATTCAACCATTCGTGCTATGGCCTGTTGGGAAACAGACCATTGAACTGGCAAATGGCAGACCAAAGGGGTGCTGCACAGTCAAATGCCAACTCCAGATCCCTACAATGCTACTATTACATGTGTAATTATATAAGAGTAGAGGGTGTGGTTTGAACAAATAAGGTCTGTTGTGGGAATAGCTTGGACAGAATGGGGGCGGTACTGATTTTGATTTAGGAGGGACTGTCCTGTTTTGGGCCAACAAGAGGCAGGGCTTTTGGAAAAGAGGGTGTGGTTTGAAAAAATAAGACCAGTTATGGGCGGAGATTGGCAGGAAATGGGGCGTAGCTTATTTTTACTGTTAAA
>WWET01001200.1:246333-264737 GCA_011038615.1 Limnodynastes dumerilii
CCAGTATACCCACCTTTTATTGATTTATTTATACATATTCTCTGGCATTGCCTGTAGTTTATATATCTTTAACATTTTTTAAATATATTTATAGCACTTTATTGCACCTTAGTTCTGGACAGCACCTGACTCATGTTATTCTAATTGTTGTACATCTGCAAGCCTCTGCTACTTAACCATTTAAATAGGTTTTTAATTGTAGAATTTAAAAACCCATTTAAATGGTCTTACAGCCGGCACCTTAATGCCTGAGCATAGTTTTCATGCTACTATGCTGGCATAATGTAAAAAAATTAAAATAAATATAGATTAAATAAAGATTAAATTATTTTAATATGTATTAAATAAGCATACTTTTTTATTTAAACTAAGCACATGGGTCATTTTCTATGTGAAAATAACCTGTGCTGTACATTTCCACCATCTCTGAGATGGTGGAAACAGAGCTCATAATCGCAGGGACTTTTCCCTACTACTGCGACTATTTAAATGAGAAAAACTTCCCTTTTCTCATTTAAGTATAGTGGAACGTTAAGTTCCATTGTCGCAGCGTGCACTTAGTCACACACAGACATATGGGCAGCCTTGTGCCCATACGTCTGAGCGCGCTCCCGGTTCTGAGCATGCGCGATGCTCATTTTTGCTGCGATTCTAAAGGTGGTACTCAACCTCATTCCTTAACAGGTAACTGGTACTCACCCAAAAAAGGTTGAGAACCCCTGCTCTAGAAGAAGATGTTAAACAGTCCAAGAATCCATCCAACTAATGGTATTTCCTGAAATGTCCAAAACAAATTTACTTAGAATATCAACAAAAGGTTCCAGCGGGGTATGCTACTTTAGCGGAGAGGAATAGTTATCGTTTCCCAACGATCTTTAAAGACATGTAGTTTTTAAATCCATCCATGTACTCCAGGTGTCCCTGAATTTAGCACTTTCCACCACGCTGATGAATAGTAAGTCTTCCGTGCTCATAAAATAATCTAGTCTGTCACCCCAATCTTTAATTGTTGGAGGATGGAAAGACCTCCATTTGGAGGGGATCACTGCACTGAGGTTTTTTTTTGTAATTTGAGCCAATGATGTCACTAAGGTGCAGTCAGTATCTTATGCTGGTCACTAGAATGCAGTGTGTATTATATGATGGTCATTAATATGCAGCAAATATTGTATAATGGTTAGCATTTTTTTGATAAGGGGGGCAACTTAATAATGAATCATGGAACTATGTATTCATTTAAGGAGCTGGTAATGAAATGCGAAACAGTGGAGAGAAAATGTAAAAATGTGCATGATGGCGTGATCACTGTTAAACTGGCTCTTTGTAGCTGTGGTACTCACGCTTGACTACAATGTATTTATAATTAGCCACCTGAATCTAAATGTCCTTTAAATTCTATTCAGCTGTTGAGAACTGTGATTCATAAAAAAAAGTCTGTTCTCAATAGTGCAAAAGTTTATTTTCCAGACTATTAAATCCAAATAAAGAAATTGGATTTCTTGCAGAAACTGTGATTTTTTTTTTTTGCTTAACAGTCTTTGAAAGGGTTTATAGAATACTACAGAGGCTACTAGTGCTGCTATCTTGAGTTTACAATTCACCATGGAGTAAAATGCAACTGTCAGCCCATCAGTGAGATGACCTAGAGCTGGTAGCTGTCATGAGAGGCACCGGAGCTGTCACTTAGTCAAGAGATGGAGCGTTAAAGGCCTCCTTCAGACAACTATGAGCCTTTCATAAGTGACCTGGACCATTAGTTGCTGTAAGGTGACCAGGAGATGACACTACTCTTTTAATTATTCTAAATTTCAGCAGCACATAGCTAGTATCTATGGAAACAGGGTGAGACGATAACAGGAAGGTGATGCAGTCATAAAGAATAGAATAATTTTTTCAACCAGTGATCACACAATATCACACTGACGTTTGTAAAAAATATTAAATAAACAAAATTTTTTTGTAGAAATGATAAAATAAGATATAACGACCGTATTCGCAGACTCAGTTTCACGTGCAGTTGCGTGTGCGTATTTTTAGGTACGTTGTAACTGCGCATGCGTAGTAACTTTATTTACGTAAGTTACGTAGAATATACGCACGTAAGTGCTTTAGGCACAGACATGTGAATCGCAGTTCGGGACATACGTACGGATGGGCGGGGTAAAAATACGTACTTGAAAACTAACATAAAAAAGTGTGTAGGGGGGCATTTAAATGAACGCTTGAGGGCACGCACGTAAGTACACACGTAAAGATAAGGATGGTCTATGGAGGTGTAAGTCTACGATTGCACGGCCGAGAGAGGGGATTGTCGTGGGTGTTGCCTTGCTACGTGCGTGCGTATAATTGCGTACTTTTAATACAGAAACAGATTAAAACGGATCTGTGAATACAGCCCTTAATCTTATAGCTATCAAAATATATGGTGTTACATATTTTTGTAATAGGTCCTTCTGATCATTGCCATTGTTAGAGCATGGGCTGACTGATATGGCTACGCTGCCCCCCGACCCCTCGATATAATAAGCCCATGCACACAAAACACTTTTTTTTCCTTGCCAAGAACTTGCCAGAATAACAGAAAATACAATGTTATATTTTATAACTGGTTAGGTTTTTGTTCCATAAATCTTTAAGGAACGAGTGATGGTGCCACTATTAATTAATCTCAGTGTAGCCTTTGTACCCAACACCACAATAGAGGTCTGGTCCAGAGGGTGTGAATGGTGAATCGTATCATCAGGCTTTGTCCCTGCTGTGGGAACTGCAGAGTTCAAGTCATTAAGCCACTTTTACTAATGAAGTGATCCAGGGCAACTAGGAAGCCTGGACCAAGTCCTGAAGTCTGCTGCTGCAGCGTTAGTGGTGGTCCGATACTCCTTACGCTCATTACACTTGCTAGACCCTGAATTAACTTCTGCACCACCTAGAACACTCACTATGACAGATCCAGAATTCCTTCCTTGTATGTTCTCGTTCTGCGGTGGTCTGTGCATGCGCCGCAGTACCAAAAGGGGGAATATTCCACTCATGGACCCCTTAGCGTATGTCTGGATCTGGCCCCCTGTCCGAAATTTGGGGTTATTCCTGGAGAGTAACCTGGTTATTAAATGAACTAAAACTATATTCATTAGAATGCAGACCATCAATACAGACCAACAGCACTCCATTGCAGTGAAGCAGTGTCACACAGCAGAGAAGCATTTTGAGAGTTACTTCTAGTTGCTGACTCCTGAAATTCGGGCATTGCTCAAGGCAAATCTCCTGCAGCTGGGTTTAATTATGTGATTTAATGCAAATCACTGTCCTACCCTGACAAAATTGTGTCATTAAGCCCCGCCACATCCATCGTAACACTATGGATCACAGCCCTGATAGGCTGAAAGGCAGGACTTCAGGCAGTAATTTGCATAAAATCTTGTTATCAAGCCCAATCCCAATAGTGACATCTCTTTCTCTCACCGCACGGTTTCTACCTGTGTTTATCATCGGTTTATTTTTATTTATTTATTTAAATTCAGTTGAAGTATTAATTCCCAGCCACTTATGGGATGTATTTGGGTGAGCGAGGACCAAAGCCCATACGCATGATCCACCATTCCATACGTAAGC
Organism: Limnodynastes dumerilii; assembly: GCA_011038615.1. Classification (NCBI taxonomy): domain Eukaryota; kingdom Metazoa; phylum Chordata; class Amphibia; order Anura; family Limnodynastidae; genus Limnodynastes; species Limnodynastes dumerilii. Next base: position 249,946 of record WWET01001200.1, read on the forward strand.
CTTCTGCATGCAAAAACTTAAGATAGGGTTTGTAGTTCTGGATCCTTTCCTAGGTCTTCATTATTCTATGGCATGCAAAGTTGTGTTTCTCATACAATTCATAATCTGCTAAAGAACATTCAGAGAAAATATTTGAATTCTACTTAGTAAATTCCCCCAGTCAACACAGGTCATGCCCAGCGAGGCAATCCAATGAGAGGTGATGACAGTCATAAAGCAGCCTGCAGGAAATGAGTGTGTGAGGTCATGAAAAACAGTGGATAGGAATATATAAGGTGGAATAGTCTTTCATTGACCGATAGGCTCATGTTATCAGATTTATGTACAGTCTATTATTGTACAAATAACAACTGTATGTTGACTTTGCTAAGCGAGACTAAAGGTTATTGTAGTTTTGAATAACATATATTTTATCTTACATGTAAATATAGGTTAGTTTAGTGCACTCCCTATTACAATGGTCCGTGTGTCAGTGTGAGCAGCCCCACTCTCTAGTGCTCAACAACACTAGTGGATACGATATGTGGGGAAATGGGGGTGTGGGCGCTCAGTACTCAATGTACCTAAGTGTGTAGTATTGTAGATGTAGTTGGCGAGGAGAGGGTAGTCAAAGTCTTGTATTGGGGAGAAGGGGGAGTCCTTCCAGGTGATCCTTAAGAGAAGGTCCAAGAAATTCCAGGTGTATTGTCTGTAGGTGACTTTGACTACCCTCTCCTTGCCAACTACATCCACAATACTACACACCTAGGTACACCGAATACTAAGCACCCTCATATTCTTACATGACCAGATTAAAATATAAGATAAATGGGAAGCCATGGAAGGAAATGTACAAATAACGGTCTGATTTCATGGTGCAATATATCATTCCACCACCAGGATTGCTGTAACCTATATTGCTGCTGTCCAGCAATACACTGGTTAATTTCACTCTGCTGAAGCTAATGAGTTCACCTGTGTCTGCTCCTCATATATTTGCCAGCACATGCTGTCTGTGCTGATCATTGTAAGTTGTTCTTTGGAGTGGTCATGGCAGTTCTGATGGTACTACCTGCATTTATGGATTAAGTCCTGTGCTAACCTTGGCCTTTGTTAATGGAGTTTGCTTCACAACAAGCCTGCTCTTGTACCAAGACTACTTTCTGGGTATAACGTGTATTCAACTCAACTTTGACTTCAGTTTGTATTGAGATGTCATTTGTCTGCAGTCAGAGAAACCTGCTATTCCTTTGTGAAATACCCTGGTATGGTATTCACTTCAGTATTTTAATAGTATTCCCCTGATACTGTTATATCTGTTTATCTACTGTTGACTCTTCAGATAATAACCTTCCATATACTAGTGCGCTGCATTAATAAAATATTGTCTTTTTGCATAAGTTCTTTGCTATTCCACATTGTATTATTGAAGAATCACACTGTAGCCTAACATAAATTATTAACCCATTAATCACGATCTATTCTACTTCACAAAAGAACTTGATTTTTGCACCTACTTTGAACTATAGGAAACCTCTATATTGGGAAATCCATTAGCATTTTGGTGCAAAAGCACATTTTAGGCACATTTTAGTCAATGCTAAAGATTCAGTGGGGGAAAAAAATGAGAAAAGTAGAAGACAAAAATGGAAAGTTTTGTTTAATCAATGATGTGATTATAAAAAGGTCGGACACTGGGTTTTAATGTGATCCAGCCCTTTATCACGTCAGGCAATTTCATTCTCAACACGGGAGTTGAACCCATGTACGAGATACATATGGCGGGCGGGCATTGACAGTTAAGTTGTACAGTAAGGGCTTAGCTTCTGTGTGGAATATCTAAGGCAGGGTCCTGGGCGCAGATCCACCATTGCAGAGCAATAAGTGCCCAGTTCTCCTACGTGTGGTGTTGGATATCAATATCCATATGTTAGCCACTGCAGCATAGGCTAACGTACGTATTTAACGCTTAAATCTGGATCCGGACCACTTTTATTAGGTTACCAAGAAACAGCCTAACCTGCTATCAAGAGGCTCCACATGTGGAAGCTAATGTAGGAGCGGGACTCTTCGGGTGTAATCAGGAAGCCATCGCTCTAATCTGTAACTTGTCAATAAGTGTGTGCTCAAATCTCACTCATCCATCCAGGGCTCCTGTGGGTGAAGAGAGACCTGCATGGAAGGTCAAGAGGAGAGGAGAGCAGTGAACGCTGGAGTCTCTTTGAATTTTAAACACACGCCATGTTATTATAAACTGTTAAAATCTGTCAGTATCCGAAAGTGTGATTTAACGCACAGCTAAATAAATGTCTATCCATTCTGTAATGGGGGGGGGTGTATTTCCAGTTTACAGGGATTACTGCAGCATTGCTGAGATGTCTTAATAAGGATTTCTTATATGTGGAAATCAGAATGTGTGTTGGGGCAGGGAGACAAAACTCTGTGCTCCTAGTAAATATTAGGCACTCCCTCGGTCGGATGTATTTTTGCCGTTTTACACTTACCAAACTCTACCTTAACTTTTCCAAGCGTAACTGCCGTTGGCTGTAATGGCTGCACGTACTTACACACCGAAGCACGCCCATACTGTACGCTTTAAATGCCTCACCCCGCCTGTGAAGCGTAATTACGGGTGTCGTATGTCTGGCACGCCCCTTCATCCGTAATTACGCTGGTGATCGTATGCTCGTAAGTGCGTTCAGAGTTACGGGTCTTAACATCTGCCATGCGCAGAACATGCAAAACAGCGTTTTTACATCTACGGCGAGCTAGCGGTCATAGCTCTGGATCTGGCCCAATGGCCGTATCATGAACATGTTTCCAGAAGGAGGCAAGAAAGGAGCAGTCCCACCAGATGTGGATAAACAATCTCCAGGTCACCCACGTGTCCGATACACATACAGGAAGTTAGGGAACAAGTAAAAGGCCTCTATCACGTCTCGATAAGTCTATAAGAAGAGTGTGCTGTCTAAAAACCTTGGTCCAGTCAGAGTGTCTGGTAATTCCCTAATCCTGGCTATCACAAAAGTGTGATCAGCCTAAGACTGCTTTTTTATGATTGCCATCCCGGCAATAACCCGGGTTTCTCACAGGAAAAAAAAAACAGTCAGTCCCTTAATACAATACAGGGCAGACCCCTTGGACGTAGCCATGAGCCGGGGCTGGGGTGAATGCTTTGATGTAAACAGTCTTTTTTACATGTTCGGCTCTGGATTGGATGCACTTTCTTGGGCCCTGCCCTTACTGTACATTGACTACATCCCTCCCCTTCCTTCTCTTAACCAGAGCTCAAGTTGCCGCCTGAGTTGCCTTCAGCTCTGATAAGGATGGGAATGTGTGCTCTTCAGTTGTAAGCAGTACAAAATCACCCATTGAAACGTCACATCAGCTGCCATACTCTCACCTCTGGATCGGGCCCTCTGATTGCAAAAAAATAAACTAAAGAACAAGGTCACATTAAATACAACAAAAACCTAAAACTGGGCCTGATTCAGACTTAAGAAGGAGCTTGAAAATAATAGAGGAAAGTTACTCCTGGGCTAAATCATGGTGATTGCAGGGGGAGTCATATTTCATCTGTCGCAAACAGTATTAGAGTTGAGAGGTGATGTTTCCTATCCCAAGTCTAAATAACAGTGTGATAGTAAAGCTGGTCAGTATCTGTGTGCAGCAAGCAATTCAAAGATATATCCCTGCATGCAAAGCAGGGCTCGAAGTGAGGGGGTATGCAGGGGTATGCCATACCATCACTTCTCCCACTGATTTAATTGAAAAGTTATAAATATCCAGTCACTTCTATTATTTCTCTATTTTCATCCTACCATTTCTGAATTTCCACTTCGAGCACAGATGCAAAGTATACAATTAACTTGACTCCCCCTGAAATCCACATGGTTTTGCCCAGGTGTAACTTTCCTCTCTTAGGGAATGATTCAGACTTAAGAAGGAGCTTGAAATTAAGGACCTTATTCACACTTAAGAGTGAGTTAGGTGCAGGCAGATGAGCACCTAACTCACCCTTCCACCCCCAACCTGTCCCCGTTTTTAGGTACCTAATGGCACTTACGAGTGCCATAGGGCTACCGTATATCTCCGTGCAATGTCCATACAGACACTGCACCTCCCCACCTCCTTGCGTGCAGTCTTTAAAGACCGAGTTTATGCTATCTACGTACCAATCTGGTACGTAGATAGTGTAAATGACCTACTACACATATGCAGTAAGTCATTTTGGGCAAATATGCACTTAAGAAGCTTCTGCTTAAGTGTGAATCACGCCCTAAGATGGTTACTTATAAATAAACCTTGTTGATTGCAGGGGAGTCATATTTCATCTGTTACAAACAGTATTCGAGTTGAGAGGTGGCATTTCCTATCCCAAGTCTAAATTACACTGTAATAGTAAAACTGGTCAGTATCAAATACTCTATATATATCTCTGCATAAAGAATACAGTTAACTTGACTCCCCCTGAAATCAACATGGTTTTGCCCAGGAGTAACTTTCCTCTCTTATTTTCAAGCTCCGTCATAAGTCTGAATCAGGTCCAATGTTAGCATCTAGCTCTCTTTCTGTGTTCATTTAAAACATTTCCTTTGCGTATCTGAATAGCTCCTGGACACTGCTCCACCAGCATTTCCTGCAAAGTAAATCTAATGAGCAATTCTCCAGCATATTATTATGCTTTCCATCCATTAGCGACATCATTTCCCTCCATAGTTAGAAAATATGGCAGCATATAATAAAAGCAAGCACTGAATTGTTTGGGAGTTGTTTGAAATTCACAGCAGAGCAGATCGGGTTTTATTTTCTCTTCTATCAGTGCCAGGAAATTGGTTATTTTGTAGAATGGCATGAAACCCTATATCCAGTCTCATAAAAGTATTCACAAAAGACGCTTTAACATTTAAATGCAGGTAGAAGCTTTTTTTTTTTACAGATAAGGTTATTGAGGAGCCAGAAATAGAACAGCGCAGAGGATGATATACTCGAGTACTTTCACGCTTTGAGATCAGATAAAAGATTAATTTTTTTTTTTAAACATTTCCCAAAGGAGCTATCAGAAATATGGATTAACTGGATAATGTGATCTGCGTCTGTATCAGTGTCAGTACAAATGATTGGTTTGAAAAGTACATTTCTGGCATTATCTCTTCTGCAATGGAATAAAACTGAAGCGTGATATTGTAAGTACGACTGCTGTGAGATGCATGAATAAACAAAGGATGGCATTCCAGACTTCATTGTATGTAAATGTAATATGTTGTAGGTAGCATTTTTACACTAAAGCTGGGCACACACTAGAGCGATTATCGCTCCCACCATGTGGCTGCCGATAAAAGGGATGATTTTCCCCTGGGGATAGGTCCCGATATTGGCACCATACACAGCAGAGGCTGGGGGTGATAATCTCTGCTGGAGAGCCTGCAGCGAGCCTATTGGCTGGCTGCAGTCTCTCTCTGATTGGCTGGGTCTCCAGTCAATCTTGACAGGAGACCCATACAGCCAGCTTATTAATTGGCTGCAAAAAATTTTTTATGAATGGGGAAAGACTATAGTGTGAGAGGTTCTGAAGTGCCACGCAGAACCTCTCACACTGACAGGCTGCTGCTCTGTGTCCTCTCTCCCTCTGTCTGGATATGCAGCGCTGTCAGTGTGTGGGGTTCTGCAGCGCTCTGCCCTCTCTCCTTTTGTGTTAAATATTTGTCCGGCAATCATTTTACTCAGAGGGAGAGTGGGCAGAGACATCTCCGTCTGTCTGGCTATACAGCGCTGTATAGCCAGACAGAGGGAGAGAGGACACAGAGCTGCAGCCTATCAGCGTGTGGGGTTCTGAAGCGCTCTGCCCTCTCTCCATGGAAATCTTGAATGATTTTCTAACGAAAAATGATAATCATTCAAGAATCCCATGAGATGAGATAATCGGGGCCGAGCATTTTTGAAATGTTTTACCGCTAGTAATAAAAAAAAATCTGTACCATACACTAGAGCTATATTTGACCCAATCCACGAAAATCGTGGTTCAGTGTAAAAATATGAATTATAATTAGCATTTCACATGGTCACAAAACTCCACATGTGACACATTGGGCTGGATCCAGACTAAAGTAAGTGCTTGAACTAAGTTACTCCTGGGCTAAACCATGTTGATTGCAGGGGAGTCATACTTCATCTGTTGCCAACAGTATTAGAGTTAAAAGGTGATGTTTCCTATCCCAAGTCTAAATAACAGTGTAAAAGTAAAGCTGGCCGGTATCTATGTGCAGTAAGCAATTCAAAGATATACAATTGCAAATAATACAATTAACTTGACTCCCCCTGCAATCAACATGGTTTAGCCCAGGAGTAACTAAGTTCAAGGATTTACTTTAGTCTGGATCCAGCCCATTATGTCTGATCCAAATGGAGATAAAAGTCTGATGACAACAAGGGTGCACCCTCTTCCACTCCTAGGACAGATTGGCAATATTCCTTGCAGATAATTCTGTGGTTTTGAAAATGTGTATTTCATTCTCTTGCCCCTAGGGGTCACCAAGTGTTATGTTTAATTGTTGGGCGCTAGTGTACAACTAATTATAAAACAATAAAAATTTGGACACTTATTGGACTTTCAGTTTTTAATCACTAATTCACTTTTCATTCCCTGTTGTACCACTGAGGTCATTACTATTTATGTTTTGTTGTTTTCACATGATGATTTAGGTTATGTAAATCACTTTTTTTTGTCATATTTTATTGTTTTATAATTAGGTATACACTAGTGACCACCATTTAAATATAACACTGGATTTGGTACATTTTCTAGTTAAGTGGTAAACTCTACTAGTACTATAAAAGACACTTTTTAGGGTGCACCTATAATTCACTTTTTTACTTGACTAGTGGCCACCCATCAGTGTCCTACTCCTTAGCCTGCTCTCTCTCTCTCTTTTCCTTGCTGTTCTGCGATCCCACCCCCAACCACCCAAAGGAAAGTGTCTGATCAGAAAAAATGCCAGCCTGACCTATCTCAGTGTTTGCTGAGCTCACCTTTACCATCTCCCCACATTGCTGTCAAACCAGGGGTGGAACTATCATTGGTGCAACAGGTTCAGCGGCACCAATGCTGATACAAATGCCCACAGCCATCATCACCGCACCACAGAAGCTCCCCACTGGGTTTCCTGGGATATCATCAGGGCCAAAGCATATTTTTTGTACCTGCTCCCACAACTCGCTAGTTCCGTCTCTGTGTCAAACACACTAATGGCTGATCAGCTGAACTATATACACAAGTGCAGGGTGAACTTTCCTTTCAGGCTGCTTGTATCATTCTCACCTATGCCACACAGCAGCCTTTATGCATGTATAGTCTGTGCTGTCAGTGACCTGCCAATTGGTAAACTTTATCTTGACTGTATATAAGATAAGTCTGTGATTTACATGGCTGATACTACTATAACTTTTACTAGTTCTAGTAATACTCCCCAATAAAGCTATAATATCCTTTAACGTATATGCAGTGCATTAAAAAGTTTATAATATCACGATATAGGGCCTGATTCAGACTTAAGAAGGTGCTTAAAATAGGAGAGAAAAGTTACTCCTTGGCTAAACCATGCAGATTTCAGGGGGAGTCATGTTAATTGTATTCTTTGCATGCAGATACCTTTGAATTGCTTACTGCACACAGGTACTGACCAGCTTTACTATCACTTTGTTATTTAGACTTGGGCTGGGAAATGCCACCTCTCAACTCTAATACTGTTTGCAACAGATGAAATATGACTCCCCTGCAATCAACATGGTTTAGCCCAGGAGTAACTTTCCTCTCTTATTTTAAGCACCTTCTTAAGTCTTAATCAGGCCCATTGTCATTTAATTCTTCATATATTAGTTCTCAGCTAAAGTAAAGATACAACCAATTGATGTGGGATAGAGCATGTCCCTGCATTAGCGTATGAGTATCTCTATGTTCTTTCATACTGTGCATGGCCAAAATAGAAGCAGCCATTTAACTCCAAAAACAACTCTCTGCTGTGACTGCCTGCGATCTAAAGTGCATGTTTCCACAAATGAGCCCAGACCCGAATGTTAAAGTAAGATCACCGACTTTACAACCAAACATTTGTACCAGCCAGAGCAGGTCCAGGAAGCTGCTGATGACCGCTGCTATATGAGACAATCACGGTAATATTTAATCTTGCAAACCTATCGCAAAAGATAAGAAAATATTGTGTTTATATGTGCATGATATGGACCATCAGGAATAATTGGTAAGCCTTAAAAATTGTGGGCCGAATCCAGAGCTCAGACAGCAGCGATCAGACGCATGGGCGCATGTGCATTCACCATCTTTGGTCATTTGCTGCTCACATGGACTGGAAACAAGTGTAACTGGTGAGTCTGGATCCGGTCCTGTGTGTGTTCCCTGTGCAGTACATAACTAGGTACAGTAGGTATTGTCAGCGGTTTAAACAGTTAAATAGAATACTATCTTGGGACAATCCCAATTGTCTATAAAAAGGTATATTCTTGTAATCCCTCCAGTGTTTCTTCATTTGTTTGCTTTTTATTTTTACTGTATTCATTATTATTTAACTGACCCATAAGATATTGTTAATATATCTTAGAATGTTAAAGTACAGAAAAATGCACGTTTGTACTTAATAAACAAGCAATTTAGATACACTGTAGATTAGATACACTGTAAATTGCCAATGCTCTAGTTCAGATTTGGCTAAATCCACTTTACGAGGTCATTGTTGGTCAATAATATGCCTGTGGACTCTCTTTCTGATAAATGAATATACTACATCATTATGACCCTCTGTACCGTAGGAAAGAGCATGAAGATGACATGATGTATCCTATGTGGATTATTGAACAGTTAAAAACACTTATATATTGATTTAACATTAAAGTTCCTTATATAAAGGGACATGTGAGTGAAAAATTGCACAGGTGTAGACTACTGTAGCATATGTCACCACGAATGTCATTCTGATTGGGGATGTACAGTACTAAAAGGATGATCAGGGTGATCATCTGCAGTAAATCTCTAAAGCACTAGACGGCCCTATATTTAATATTTTTAAAATTTTGAAAAGTGTAGCAAACATAAAAAATGATGCTTTAAAGTTTACAATATAGATCACAAAAGTCTGCTTAAAAATTTGTATTAGCATTTATGTACCGGTAATTATATTAATACAAACATGACTAACCAAATAAATAACAAAAAAGTATTTTAATACACATATTCACTTCAGACAGTATTTGTTATGCATTTCAAATAGGAAAGATGGCTATATCTTTTTTATTTGTGTAGGACGATGGTGTTATAAGTGTAGATATGTACACTGTGGACTGTTTTCTATTTATTTCCAGTGGGAAGATAGCTGTATCCATGGACTGCAGGACATGCTCCGCGGGGGGATGTGGGGCAACCCGGCGCCAAACTAAATAGGGGCTCATCCCCCCGCTCCAGCACATGACTGAATGGTCTCTGCTATCAGCCGCCATGGAAGTTGCACAGAGCAGCTGATGGCAAACTCCATTTAAGCTGCCGGGGTTTGCTAGCAGCTGTTCTGTGCTCTGCCCGGTAGCTAATAGCAGGAACTTCCTGCACGCAAATGACGCTGATGTGACATTAGGTCACAGCAGCGTCAGTAGAAAGCAGAGGGAGCGCGCGCTACGAAAGAAGGGGAAACAGCTAAAGGTAAGTGACAAAAACCTATGGGGAATATAGGGAGGCTGGAGAGAGATGAATGGTGATTACTGGGTAGGCTGGAGAGAGATGAATGGGGATTACTGGGAGGCTGCAGAGAGATGAATGGGGATTACTGGGAGGCTGGAGAGAGATGAATGGGGATACTGGGGAGGAGGCTAAAGTTACATGATAGTGATACTGGGTAGGAAGATGAAGTGACATGATGGGGGATACTGGGGAGAAGGCTGAAGTGACATGATGGGGAGACTGGGGAGGCTAAAGTGACATGATGGGGATACTGGGGGGGGGCTGCAGTGACAAAATTTGGATACTGGGGAGGAGGCTAAAATGACATGATGGTGATACTGGGTAGGAGGCTGAAGTGACATGATGGGGAAACTGGTGGGGCTGAAGTGACATGATGGGGATACTGGGAAGGAGGCTGAAATGTCATGATGGGAATACTGGGGAGGCTAAAGTGACATGATGGGGATACTTGGGGGCTAAAGTGACATGATGGGGATACTGGGAAGGAGGCTGAAGTGACATGATGGGGAGACTGGGGAGACTAAAGTGACATGATGGTGATATTGGGGAGGCTGAAGTGACGTGATGGGGGAGGCTGGAGACAAATGATGTATATTGGGAGCTGCAAACACATGAATGGGGAATACTGGGAGCTGGAAACACATGAATGGGGAATACTGGGAGCTGCAGACACATGAATGGGAAATACTGTAAGACAGAGACACATAACAGGGATACTGGGATCACAAGAATGTTGAATTTATTGTAGAATGATCAGAAGGATGCAGTTTGTATTGTATGGCCGCCTGTGTGGTATAGCATTCACTAGGATAATGTCTGTATGGTATGGCTGTCATGAAGATATATAGTCTGTATTGTGTGGCAGTTTTTAGGATGAATTAGGAATAGTATAGCAGAGACTAGGATACTGTCTGTATTGTATTGTAGTGACTATTATTTGCTATCTTTTAATGTGGTTACAAGATTGTGTTTTATGAGGATTACATGCATACTATAATCTATTAACTATAATGTTAAATAGTTAATAAGGAGGGCGCCGAACACCCTAGCACCGGCCCTGGCTGTATCTTTATATTTATGTGGGATGATGGCATTATAAGGATAGATATGTACACTGTATTCTTTTTTCTATTTGTTTCCAGTGGAAGATGGCTGTATCTTTATATTTATATGGGGTGATGGCATTATAAGCATAGATATGTACACTGTGGACTGTTTTCTATTTGTTTCCATGTACCTACTGTATCCCTTACTTTCCTGTCAGTGCGCAATGCGTTATCATCTTGCGCTGCTGTTGATGCTTTTACTATTTGGCACAACTTGCACATAATGTGAGCATTCACCTGTTCACTCCTTTTACCCTCACTGGGCTGGATCCAGACTTAAGTAAGTGCTTGAAATTAGTTACTCCTGGGCTAAACCATGTTGATTGCAGGGGAGTCATATTTCATCTGTTGCAAACAGTATTAGAGTTGAGAGGTGATATTTCCTATCCCAAGTCTAAATAACAGTGTGATAGTAAAGCTGGTCAGTATCTGTGTGCAGTAAGCAATTCAAAGATATATCCCTGCATGCAAAGAATACAATTAACTTGACTCCCCTGCAATCAACATGGTTTAGCCCAGGACTAACTAATTTCAAACACTTATATGTATGGTCCACACACAGTGCGATCTTTCTCCTACATAATAATTCCCATATTCCCATAATTCCCAATAGCAATTTTCTATTTCCAGATAGTTTAGAACAATTTTCAAAATAGGGCCAGCCGAACCGGCAACTGCATCCACATTGTACAGTGTTAAGCGCCCTCTACTGTATCTAGACCTCTACGCAGGTGTAGATTATATAATAGATTTAATACGATTTTTGTTTTGAGGAATTAGGATATGTTAATGATATGTAGATTTGAGCCTAGATTTTATAAAATTAACTCATATAAAAAGAACTCATTGTGGTAAAATGTACGTTTCAGCATAAGACAAATTCTTATACTCGTGTTTTCCTTTAATTATCTTTAATTTGTTACTTAATAAATATATTGGATGTTTTTCACTTTACTTAATAACTTAAGCTTGGGACAAAACAAATGAAAGATATATACAGGAGCAGGTGTTAGACACTGAAATGTTTGTTCAGTTCAAAGCTTCTAAAAATATTTTAACACAGAATAAAATATATTGACTCCAAAGGTCACCCTACAATGCTTTCTGCTGTCAGTTTATTCCATGACAGTGCATTATCAGCCTGTGGCAAATGAAACTTTCACATGAGTTAGTGTCAATGAATTTCCTTCCTGGCTCTTTTGAAAACTAGATAAGTCCTGAGCATCTGGTTAGTTTGTAAATACTGAGCACAGCCTACATCTTTGCTGAGCCCAAGAAACAGCCAAGGTAAGAGAAGACATTAGTTTATATAACTTCATTACATCGTTGAGGGGAAAATATACACTATAATTTACTTTTCTAGAAGTCTTTAGTAAAAGAACCTTCATTCATTTATTTCGGTTGTAATCTCCGGCTAGTCTGGCTTCCGAAAAAGGGATATTCGAAAATTACTTTTTGACATTTTTTTAATGAATGGGTGAGTTTGCCATTCGGCATACTTCACCCATTCACTTTCGCAATTACCGCTATCCCTCCGCCGTCTGCGATATCCCTCCGCTGCACCTCTGCTCGGAGCACCGAAAGCTCGGTGCTCTGTGGATTGATTGCAATGCCTCCTCGAGGCATATGCAATCGAAATCCCAGCAAGTTTGGTCATTTGGACTGGAGCCCCACACCCCATTTATTTACTATATGTATAGAAAATTTCTGATGGTGAGGCAGGTTGGGGGCATCACATAATACTAGATGGAAGAGGGTATTTAAATAATACAGTAAGAGGGTGTTTCAGCCCTTGTGCACTACCCACATTTCCAAGCTGTCCCCATGCTATGTGGAATTGTCCTTTCCTCACACACACACACACACGAGTCTTTATACAGTAGGGATGTGACTTCAGTTTTCCCAAATTTGAAAAAGGTGGCGTATTTTCACGGGTGCCACGAATGGGGCGTGGCATTGCAGCCATGTGAGGCAGACTGACAAAGAGGAAGGTGGTCCTGGCCTGTGCTGCAATAGGAAAGCAGGTGGTCTCTGGTCCATTGTGTAATGTGCTCTACTGATGCATTGTATACTGCTATTGTTATTAGATCTGTTCTTTCAATTGAAAACTATTATATAAATGTGTGAAAGAAGTAAATTATAAATTACCTAAAAAATATTTTTTTTAAAAAGTACTTGTTACAGACATTAACCAATGGAGTTCCTTAATGTAGAATTTGTATTATAAACATTATAAACTCCCTGATTTCACAGAGAGCGTTAATGGACGTCTTACATGTCCTGGCAGTAAGATAGTACGACCATATTATCAGTATTCGTAAAACAAAATCAAGACTAATGAAGCGCTGGGGTATATGCTTAGATAAAACGTATTATTAAGTACAAACAAAACAATAAATTATACTTCAGTATCAATCTCACAGAGGGCTATAAATTAACACAAATTACAGACTTATAGAGGTGGATTTATCAACATATATCTTTTAAAATAAGTCATTCAAAAGTTCCTGAAATGTTCTAAAATAGTTCATAATTAATTAAAATAAATTTCAAATAGCGGCATGCAGGGAAAAAGTCTTACTGGTAGGACACCCTTTTTAAGACTGGGTGCTGCTGCATAGGGGATTGAAGCGCTTTTAAAGTGATAGTACACCCTTTTCCATATTATCAGTATTGTCATTTTACATGTTTTATTTTTAACAGTGCATCATATTAAGTAGCTCTTCACAATTTTAGACAGTTTTCACATCAACCTCTACTGCATTACAGTCTAATTCCCTAACATACACACACTCACACTCACAGGCCAGGGGTAATTATTACTCTGTGCCGCATGACAGTGGGTGCAGGTTGGGAGCAGGCTTGGACTGGACAAGGCGGAGCTTATTTGTCCCGTTTTCAGGCTCCAAAATATTGGGCAGTATGGTAATATACTCCACATGTATTACATGCATTGGAAGCCCACCTTACAAAATCTTGCGCTTGCCACGGACGCCTAAGAAGTAAGGGTTTCTTTGGTATGTAATTTTATGATTGTTTAAACTGGGCATGCATAGTTAGTCTGACTTCCCAATCTATGTAGCCCTTAGGTAAGAGGAGGCGTGCCACAGTAGCCTCTGGGGGAAGTTAGGTAAGTGGGTGGGGGGGTGTATATTAGGCTGGGAGGGAGGGCTGGGGATTCTCAGTGCATATTTTCCCGCCTTAAGAGGGAAAACATACACAGTAGGCCTGATCCAGACCTACAGGCACCATATGGCTGCCGGAGGTCTGTACGACCGTCATCGTAGCGGGGAGTGCACATGTCCAGATTTCTACCCTAACTATTACAATCAGCTCTGCGGCCTTACGAACGCATTGCTGATCGTGATGGGGCTTACTCCGCCCCGTTCCCTAATTTGCATGTCTGTCTCCGCCTTGACGGCGGAGATACGGCATGCGTAAAGGGGGGCACACGTCAAAACAGGTTGTGCGCAGGCCATAATTCCCTGGGCGGCCATAGGTCTGGATTAGGCCCAGTGAGTTAAGGTTGCCCAATGGCACTCATAAGTGCCAGTAGGCACCTAAAAACAGGGGCGGGGAGGGGACCAAAGAAGTAGGTGCAGATCCAGGCATATCTGCACCTACAGATCACACACCTAAGTGGGAATCCAGTCCTAAATCAGTATTTTAATTAAATCAATTGTACAATAATACATATTTATATATCTAATGTTAGTACATTGAATTAATCCACAATTATTTTTAAACATAATATACATTTGGGTCCAGAAACTCACTCCACCAATAGTTAGATTGGCTTGTGTTTTATATCGATCTGACTGACTTGTACCGATTCTATTAGGATCACATAACACTGCCAGGAGCTCTGCCCCATTAGATCAGATGGTTCTATCAGGAGCGTGGACCTGACTTTAGTAGGCCTATTTACCATCTATCATCAGATATAAGAAGACAATCAGGGTTCAGCA
>WWET01001200.1:290478-303895 GCA_011038615.1 Limnodynastes dumerilii
TAGGGAAAGCAACTGGTACCGGACCCAGAGGAGAGGAGGGTCCATGACAGCCACCCACATTGCACTCACTGAATTATAAGCAAACTGTCAGATGCTAGTAGCTTAAGACACTGCAAGTGCTGGGCGTGGTTTATATATACATTGCTTGGAGCTGAGAGATGCTCATACACGGAGTTCTAATTTCAACTTCCAGCCTCCAAAAGATTGTCTGGACATGCATACACACCAGCTGGGAGGCCCTCCCCCATCCACACTCAGGCCCTACCTCCTTGCTAAGGGGCTCTCACTGGTCAACTTTCACCCCTGGACCAGATCCAGACTCCCCTTTTGCAATCTACACAATCAGAATTCGAATTAGTTCAATTCAGGCAATGCTGACAAATGACACTTCTGTCTGGGGAGCCAGGGTGTGCTTGTAAGTGGGAGGAGTCTAGTATTACAATGTGCAATATAGACAGGGAATTGTATTGACGAATGATCCTGATGATGGGCGTGGTTATTACGTGCAAGAATCCAATAACAGATCCTCTCTTCGCCCAGAGATTCTAATGCAGTGCAATCAGAGCCGGTCCACTGTAATTAAATTTGATGACAAGTAACATAAATTGACCATTATTGTTTATTACCATCCTTGTGTTTAAATATTGTAATCATTTTATTATTTCTGTTACTGCTAGGGTCAAATTTAGTGACAGTAACAATGCAATGTACTATTGCTGCACACAATACTCCATTGATTATATAGACACATAAGTTGAGAATGTTATGATGGTTTATATTCCTTGCACGGTTTCAATGAGAAATATTCATGAGAAAGTAAGCATTTTATATTACATCTGTTATTTTGGGCTGTTTCACAGCTCTGGACTCACAGACTCCTTATCATTCCTAAACATACGTTTACTTAGAGGTTTTCCACAAGCCCTGACCACCAGCTCTTATCTCTTCCTGACAACAAGAAGTGTCAAGTCAGTGCGTCACACACATCATGAATGCCAACTTACTCATTGCACTAAAGCTACATCTCCTCGTCATCCTCTGCAGGTCTGACACCTACAGCGGAATTGATTAATCACAAAAACCAGCCATGGTTGTCCTGAAATATGAAGAAAAATAAACATGGCCCTTTGTGGACTCAGTTAATAACTAAAGGTAAATTCATTCTTTTAGTATTGCCTTGTGTGTTCTATAGATCCTTGTTATTTGTGAAACTCTGTGAAACAATACAGCCCTGTTATGATTGTTCATTGCTTGACCTTTGACCAAGTGAAGCATCACTTAATTCCACAGATTTTAGTGTGTTTGGTTCATATATGAAGCCCTGATCTCCTTCTGTTCTCAGATACCAGTCAAGCACAGGAGGCAATAAAAGCAGCAGAGACAATTTAAATAATATGAAACATGTTTCTCTTCAACTGATAAAAATCTTAAGAGATGCATAGAATTCCATAGACCTTACAGATAGGGTGTTAGTGCCTAAATGGGTGCAAGTCACTAGGAAGTTTTCTGTATTGGTAAGCGGTAACTAGGATGCTGTCTGTATTGGTAAGTAGTAACTAGGATGCCGTCTGTATTGGATCAAGGTCAGTATGGGCTAGATTCAATTAACACAAAGGGGGTGTTTTCCAATCATGATAAAAAATGCCTCTTTTTGGCAATGTGGAATATGTGCGAGTATGCAATACTAGTTTAGAATTCTGGGTCCAGAGGATCCACATTCGTCCTGGCAATAAATCCGGCAGGGGGGAACAAGAAGCATTATTGGGAGTGGGGAGTGATTCTCATTGTACAGTAAGGGCATACGGAATTTAGGATGCAGCCACCATGGCAGAGGAGGTCTGGATCCTGTAACACTGGACTGGACCCTGCTTTCCATATGTGCGTGAGTCTGTCTGTCTGAGAGAGAGACAGAGAGAGGGGAGTGCACCCTGCCTGTCACTCCCCTCTCTCATGCGGGATTTTTGGCAGCTTATGCCTAACCAACATAACTTTTGGGGGGCACATGCGCAATCCAGTCCATTCAGTCCACTTACGCATCTTGCATGCACAAGTTGGCTACTGTCATGAGGTGTGTCTTCATTTTCCTCTATTCAAAACGTATAATATCAATTTCTTTTCTTTTATCTATATATCTATTTTTCATATTAGATCAGGTGGCAAAACCATGTTGCATTTCAGGTGATGTTAGTTTTATTCTTTGCATACAGGGAAAATACTTTTCTTATTGCACACATATAGGACCTGATTTACACTAAAGAATACGTGTATTTTTAGGTGCGTATATTTAAGAAGGGATATACTGCGCATGCGTAGTAACTTAATATATGCAATTTACGTAGGACTTAAGAACGGGAAGGTTCTGAATCACCATTGTGAACCTATTTCTTCTAGTTAATAGTGACTTAAGAAGGAAGGGGCGTGTCAGGAAAACTTAAGAACAAAGATAAGAAGATTGGGTGGAGGGAGGCATTCAAATAAGGATATCTGGGCGCGGTTAGGCATAAACGTTCTTAATTAGTTGCCCTAAATACACAACTAAGGACCTAAAGATAAGGTAGCCCTATGGCATTTGTAATTTATTTAGAAGCAAAAAACCAAGGGCGTGTCAAGGGACTCGCCTTGCTACTAGTTGCGTATAATTAAGAACCTAAAGCCTTCTTAAGTGTAATTCAGGTCCATAATGACCAGCTTTACTGCACTTTTAAACAGTTATTTAGGCTAGAAAACATCAACTCTAAAGCAGGGTACACACTGGGGATTTTTCTGCCAATAATTGTGTAGATCATACGATTATCCCCCAGTTTTAGTAGATATCTTACCAGCATGTACTGTCCAAGGATGAAACAGAGTAATTTGAAACAGCATCTGATTTGATTTTTTGGGGAACTCCTAATGTTTGTCTGCTTATTTTTTCAGAGTGTATTGTTAAGTACTGAACGATCCAGCAGGGAATCGTTTCAGTGTGGACAGTACAAGGATCAGGTGCATAATAGTAGGTAACCAGAGTAACAATACTGAATTGTTACAAAAAATACCAGTGTGTACCCAGCTTTATGTAGTTTGCAACAGATAAATTTGCATCACATACAATCCAAATCAGTGGTTGAAGTGAAAATTTAGAAGTCGTGGTGTGAAAATATAGAAATAATAGAGGTGAATGGATATATGGAGAGAAATGACGATATGACATACCCCTATATACCACCCCACTTTGAGATGTCATCCAATATGTAAATTTACCCTGGGTTTTTTTTTTTTAGCTTTACCTCTGGATCTGGACCATTATTCTATTGTTACGATTATTACTGATATATTTTATTATGTTGTTATCTATCCATTCTTTTCCTTCCTTTACCCTCTCCTCCGCTCACACCAGCAGTCCGCTTCCTTCCCTCTCATTATGTTTTCTGTAAGTTCATCCCTCCCACATAGGGCCTGATCCAGAGCAACGATCGCAAGCGAGCGTACGACGAGCGTATGCGAAAATTCGGCAAAAAATTCGCAACGCGCATGCCCAGTATGACAGCTTCCGGTCGCACGCGCGACATGAGCGAATAGCGGGCGTATTGTGAGCGTATTTTTCGCTCGCGGGGCGTATTTTTTTTACGATGGTCGGCTGGGCGCCCGTTTTACTACAGGGAGGCGGGGATAGCCATTTAAATTGTACAGTATGGGCGTGCTAAGCCCATACGCTCAGCGTATTTTGTGCGAATTTTCGTACGGGCGACGGGCGTACCCAGTGTAGGGTATAGCCGCCGTAAGCAGGGACTTTACTATGGGAGTGTTAGGGGCGTGTATGTTGATACGCCCGAGCGAGCGTTCGCATTCGCCCGTCGTGCGAATTTTCGTAGCTCTGGATCAGGCCCATTGTCTCAGACGAGCGACAGTTCAAGTTAAAAATCGTGAAGATCTTCACCGTCGTCAACATAATTTCAAAGTCGGAGATAAAGTATGGTTGTCCTCAAAGAACATCCGACTAAATCAACCATGCAGGAAATTGGGTCCTCGGTACATCGGTCCTTTCCTCATAATCAAGAAGATCAATCCTGTAGCCTTCAGGCTCAAACTTCCTCGTACCCTCAAAATTCCTAGTACCTTTCATGTGTCTCTGTTTAAACCTGCCAAAATCTCGCAAAAATTCGGACTCCTTCCTCAACCTGGACCACTTTATTGTATTTTTGTGATATTTTTATATTTATATTGTATTTAATATATACTATGCTGTCCATCCCTACCCTGTATGTCTGTACTGTATTTTGTTGTATTTTGTACGGCGCTTCGGATACCGTGTGGTGCCTTATAAATAAACGATAATAGTAATAATAATAATAATATAAATATATATTATTTCATATTAGTCATATTTCTACGTACAGTTTGAATTTTATTTTTATAGAACACAAAGGATGTGAAAGTTAGAAATTTTTGGTGGGCTGTAAGTTGCCAATATTTGCTAAGGGCTCTCCTTTAAATTGTCGCTTGTGTTCTTTATTTCACTAAATATACGTTTTCAAGCTGCTTGAGTTAATATATGTAATTCCGATTTTAAAAAATGACTTAAACCATGAAACTATGTTTTATGCCAACAGCAGTAAGAAAACTGACTTCTAATCTAAATATGCTATATCATATTTGCCTTATCAAATTTTCACCTTTTTAATTTCACGCCCCATAAATTTAACAGCCATCTTTACGTCTTAGAATGTTATCAGCTTTGGAAAATAACCATGTACAAGCAAAAAGTGACAATTAAAATGTCTATTCATTGGATTCCAAAGATATATTCTGTAAAACAAGCACCATATGCCCACAAGGCAATTAATATCCACTTGAACATGTGTAAGTCAAAGAAGATTGAATGTTACAGAGTTTTAAACTCTCTGGTTGTATGTGACTATGGATCCAGACCCGATGCCATTCCCCTCTTTTCCTTGCAGCTGGATTGTAGAGGGATAGGGTAATGTAAGGATGTGTTAGGGTAAGGTTTAGGAAAAGGGTTAGGTTAGGGTTAGATTCATACTTAACATTCGCTGCTGCCTGTTCGTCCTGGGGAATATTGATTGGTAAGGCAGAAGCAATCAATTTTTCAGGTACTTTACAAATGCTGTTCGAGCCGGAGACCCCCAACCCTCTAGAGGTATCCCAGTATGGTGTCTTCTATACAGGAAGCACTGTCAAGAAAGATTAGAAGGCAAAGGAATAAACAAAGACTGATATGGAATAGGGAGCATGCGAAAGGAGGTCAAGAATGGGGAGAGAGGACATTGAGGGGACTTTCACACATCCATGAAATGGCTTGCATCTATTTATATTGGAAACCATTCAATCCAGAACTCTTTAAAAGACCACAAAGATCATCGGCTTGCATTTATTTATACTGGGAAACATTCATTGCAGAGCTGTTTTAAAGCCCACAAATATCATCTTAATAGAGTTGTCTGGACTTATGACTCTTTATTATTTCCTATTTTCAGCTTTTTGTGATTTTTGCAATTTATTTTTTCTTTTTTTTGCCAGTATTTTTATGATATAAACCATTAAAGTTACCCTTATTTTGCATATATGAAAGGCAGTATTAGGTATTAAGTCTGCACACATTTATTACAAGAGGGGAGGCGCCATTAGTTAGTTAGCCCAGAGTGGTTGAAAGCCTTAATTAGTTCCTTCTTATCTGTTATTTTGAAGACACAAGTGACAAGGAAATTTGTTATTGAATATGTATGATCATAAATGTTTATCTTATGCTGCATTATATTTGTACTTATGTAATATTTTAACTATTATTTTTATTGCAAGAATTTGTTACCAGCCAAGCTGGGTGCTATTGTAATTACAGAGCCACTGATGTCATCTTGTCCTACTATAAAAATAAAAGTCATCGATAGATAGATAGATAGATAGATAGATAGATAGATAGATAGATAGATAGATAGATAGATATGAGATAGATAGAAGTCGAAGCTTCTTAGGTGTGAATAGGGTCCAAGATAGATAGACAACAACCATTTTCTGTAACTATGGACCAAATTCAGATCCCCGCACGTTTTCCGTACATGCGGGGGTCTGTACGTCCGCGAGAGAGAGGGGAGTGTCACTCCCCTCTCTCATGCAGGTTCAATGGCAGCTTACGCTGCCATAAGCCTGCATTAACACTATCGTGCGGATCAGCAGTCCGTACGACCGCTGAACCCCAGCAGTGTGGCTGAACCGCAGCAATGTGTGGGAGCCCCCTCTTTAGCGGGCGGAGGGGAAGCACAGCCCATTTCCACTGAAAAGGGATCGGACGGAACAAAGTTCTGATTGTTTATACGCTAGGTTTATCCTAGCATAACATGGAGGGCGCATGCCACTTACACTCCTTGTGTGCGCAAGTGACCGGAAGATATCAGGTAAGAATCCTGTCCTCTGTTTGGAAACATATATGGGATTAGTAGCTGCTAGGGGTTGTTAGTCCACAGAAGATCTTTTGGAGGCCTTAAGGGGTGCCTCTAGGTGAGGTGATATGTGACCCAGTGTAGGGACTCTCAAAACAGCCTTGCATTTGGCAGGTGGCTACTGATATATTTGCAAATGTGTATAAATGATGTCCTTGCATTTCATTTTTCAGATAGGATGGCAGTGTGCTGGGTAATAGCAGTGACTGGGGCAAGTTTTCCTTCATTTCTATAGATAAATAGATGTGTAATAAACGTATTTAATCATGTAGTTTACTATGATCTTTCTCATTGCAGAATGGTGGTTGGTGCAAATGTTAATTATTCTTGGACTTTGGTTCCTGGCAGTTGCTGATGGAGGGGATTGCCCAGTAAAATGTGAATGCACACCATTGATGGGCAATGGATTAAAGGTGGACTGCAGTCACAGCAATCTGGAGAGCCTCCCATCCTTCCCTGGGGAGACAGAAGAATTGTATTTGCAGGAGAACCTTCTTAGGACAATCCCCACAGGGGCTTTTGATAACTTGATAAACTTAAAAAAGTTGAACTTATCCTCCAATCCGCTGCATTGTGACTGCAAGATCTGGTACTTAATCATGTGGCTGTCTGATAGAGACAAGGACGCTGGCAGTGGTATAAAATGCCTTTCCCCATCTTCACTGCATGGAAAACCAATCAGCCAGATATCAGGAAGTGACATCTCCACTTGCTCAGGGCCCTTAAGACCCTGTTCTGAGTTCCTATTTAATGATGCTTTTCTTTATTCTCTATTATTCATTTTGTTCTTTCTAATGACCTTATGCTTAAAAACTTGTCAAATGATGAAATATGAAATCAGTAAAAGACGATGACAAGTCCAGGGTATACGGACACCAATAGTTAGTCTGCAGCTGAATATTTGTGGAATGTTATCTGATACATGGATCCATAAAGCATGTATGGAAGGAAATACTGTGTATTGGAATCTATTGATTTTGTTAGAATACAAATCAGAAAACTTAACAGAGAGAAAGTTAATTATTTCTAATTATTCCAATGTTCTGGATCTACCCCCATGTTCTGACATGGGGGTAGATCCAGACCTAAGCATTTTTACGCTAGCCGCTGACATAAAATTGTCTATTTGTAATTACTGCATATGCGCGTGGCAGATGTTACGCCACGTAACTCTGAACGCACGTACCATCAGCGTAACTACGAACAAAGGGGCGGGTCATCCATACGATATCCAGAAATACGCTTTGTAGACGGAGGGAGGCATTTAAATTGTACAGTGTGGGCCGGGTTAGGCCATTACGTATGTCAATACTTATGCTTTGAAAAGTTAAGGTGGGGTTTGGGAAACGTAAAATGACCCAAGTACGTACGAGCGAGGGGAGTGCATAGAAAATACACTAGCGTAAATACGCTACGCAATGAAACACTGTGATGGAGGTTACTAAGGAACCATATTCATAAACATTGCAGTTATCATGTATATAGGCCATATCTCCAGAAAGACATAAATACATTAGAGCATTGTGCAAAGAAGAGCAACTAAAATGGTGCATGGCCTTTGTAACAAATCATACCAAGAAAGGCTAGAGGAACTAAACATGTATAGCCTGGAGCAGAGAAGGGAGAAGGGGGACATGATTGCAACATTCAAATACATCAAGGGTTGTGCCCGGCTAGAGGAGGGGGCATTTTTCAAAGGAGGAGGTGTAATAGAACACGAGGGCATGAATATAAACTGGAGGGTGGAAGATTCAGAGGAAATGTGCGGAAAAATGACCACTGAAAGGGTGATAGATAAGTGGAATATTCCCCCATCTGAGGTGGTTGAGGTAACACAGTAGAACAGTTTAAACATGCTTGGGATCAATATAAGGATATCCTAAATCTTAAACTAAATAAAGGGTAAATAGGGTCTGTATAGTTTTAATAAACTGGGCCATGTGGCTCTTATCTGCCGTCACTTTCTATGTTTCTATAACAAGCACTAAGGTCTGGATCTGCCCCATGGTAACAAGATAATATAGACAATATAGATTAATGTACAAATATGTGACAAAATAAATGTCCCAAATATAGATCAAATAAATCTGTTTTAATTAAACCATAGCCAGGCGCCCATTTCTGTTATATGATTTGAAAATAATGTATGGACAAGAGATATTTACAAATATGGGGGTAGATCCAGAACTACGTGTGTGCGTACGTACTTTCGCAGTGCGTATTTTCGTACACGTAAGGTCGCTACACTCCCCACGGCACACCCCTTGCACGGACGTATTTTCACAAATTACGCGACCCAAACCCTACCTTAACTTTTCCTAACGTAACAGCATACGTCCGCTAATGGACGTACTGACTACGCGAACGTACGCAGCTTAGCACGCCCATACTGTACACTTTAAATACCACCCCCCGCCTACTTCACGTAAAACGCACGTATTGTTCACTAACGTAAATTTGGCACGCCCACACGTAAGTATTTACGTTTGAAATACGCGAATCACCCATACGTTCTAAAATACGCTACGTGAATGTGCGTATTTTCTGTGGTGCGCATGCGCAGTGCGTACAAATCTGCGAATTTACGTCTCCGCCACACGTAAATTCGCGGAAATGCGTAGTTCTGGATCTGCCCCATGGATATATACATGGTTTGTTTCTAGAGGTAACACCTGTTGGGGATGCTTATGTGGAGCATCTTGTACAATGTGCTTTCTCAGAAGAGATTCATCAGATGGGATTCATTGGCATATAGAATCTAGATATACAGTATTGTGCAACCAAATCGCTGGACAGCATACAGTAAGGGAATTCTGCATTTGCGCTTATTTTGTGTGTCCCTGTTTTAACCTTTACACCATGGATGTCAGAACGGAAATGTGAACCCAAGATGAAAGACTTGCCATCCCAGAAACGCTTGCAGATCATCAATGATCAGCCTGCCAGCCATAAATAAGAACACAAAGTATCAACGGCCGGCAGATTACTGATGAGCTTGTAGAATTGAAATGCTGCCAGACATAGGGCCGGATCCTGACCTACAAGAGCCTTATGGCCGCATGAGGTCATTACGGCCGTTTGCATAGCGGGGAGTACACGCCCCCTGCTTACGGCCGCATACCTGGTCGTAACGGGGCTTCCCCCGCCCCCTGTCCCCTCATTTACATGTGTATCTCTGCCTTTACGGTGGAGATTTGACTGTTGTAAACAAGGGGACAGCCCCTTTGCCGTAACATAACATACGCTACATACGCCTACTCTTAAGGCATCGTAAGACGGTTTTGCGCATTCGCACAACTGTCAAGACAGGGGAATTACGTGCAGCAGACCCGAGAATAGGGCCCATAGAGTCTTGCAGCCCATTTATTCCTCTCTCTTCCTGCCTCCTAACAGTTGACTTAGCAAAGAGACTTCAGATCTGTACTCGCCCCTATTCTGCCTGTATTCCCAAACTCTGGATCAGCCTCATTGTCTTTTTGCAGCTCTCACAAGAGAAGGAGCCTCACAGTGTGGCTTGATGGCACAATTCAGTTTTCTACAAGTCATCCCCCCTCTATCTTGCTCAATGCACTGTAATATTTAAGGACCGGATCTACAGCTAAGAAAGATATGCACTTATCCATGATTGCGCCCTCCAGATGTTCTGATGTTTTACGATAGGAAGTTCTATTGCACAGAACTTAGTTCCATATGATGGGATTTAAGAGGAAAGGGGTTGTGCTTCCCCTCTGCCCGCCAAGGTGGTCGGGGGGAAGTATGATAATTTTACAGTGTGGGAGGATTTTCCCACTTACGAGCAGATCAACAGTCGGACAGACTGCTGATCCGCATGTGTTACTCTCATATGGCACCGTAAGTCACACCATATCCACACTTGAGAGGGGAGTGACAGAGGGAATTCACTTATCTGTGTGGAATTAAAGACTCTCATACGTAAGGAAAATGTGCTGGGGTGTGGATCCGGTCCCAAATGTTTTCAAGTATACTAAAAGCACTCCACATACACTCCAACTTTATACTAAGGACTCTGTTTACTTCCAATAATGTTTTTAATGATACTCACATGAATCAGACATCGTATTATCTTGCTTAAATATGAAGTTCTGGCACATGTGCAGTGACATCTCTTTCGGCACTTTGAAAATTTCAAGCCCCGGCATAAAAAACACAACACAGTGTGACACGTCACCTGGTCAGGTTAGTTTTAACTCTTTACTTCTTTTTTTTTTTTGCCTACTGGCAAGGAACTCCACTGGTGATTCCAGCGGGCAAAATATAAATGATTTATATATGTGTGTAATTATTATTTTTTGTTTGTGTTTTATTTAGTTTTTTTTTAATAAAAAAAAAAAAAAGATTTATTAGTAAATAATTTTGTTGTCATTAAGCCTTGCCCACTGTGAATCTGTACTGCAATACATAGTGTTCCAGGGGTTGAGCAAGGCTTGAAGACAGAAATAAGTCATCAAGTCCTGCCCATCCCCAGTAACACTACTGATTACTATAATGAGAGACAGGGGGCGGGACTAGCAGGAGATTTGCCGGCTCTCTCGGGATACCGGGATAACTGCCCGAATATTCTAGGAGAGTCGGCAACCCTGAATAACATACATATGTATTTTAGTGGTGTCCCCATATATAGCCCCCTTTTCATTCCCCCTAAAACCAGCTATTAGGGAAAGGAAAAAGGGAGACTATAACGCCATCCTGAGATGCTCCAATGTTCCATGCTGATCCATGCTTTGCAAATACATTTTACTTAATTTTTATGTTTTCACATAGAAGCGGGAATTATCGCGTGAAAATGAACTGATTAGTAAATAGAGCCCTTAGACTTAGCTGGCCATACACTGGAGAGATTATTGTCCCGATCATTCAATTATCAGGTTATTGGGCAAATTAAAGCTATAGTTAGTGGACAAGATCAATTTTTAAAATGCCAGATAAACGCACCAGAAACGCTCTGGTATGATTATTTGGGGAAGTATTCACAGATCCGTTTTTTAAAAGTACGCAATTATACGCACGCACATAGCAATACCCCCCAACACCCATGACACTCCCCTCTCACGGGCGTGCAATCGTAGACATACGCCTCCATAGACCACCTCTAACTTTACGTGTGTACTTACGCGTGTATATGTATGCCGTACATGCGATTCTATGTAGCCGCGCCCTCAAAGACTCATTTAAATGCCCCCACCCTCTTTCACATAACTTTTCAGGTACGTATTTCAACCCCGCCCATCCGTACGTATGTCCCCAAGTGCGATTCACATGTCTGTGCCTAAAGCAATTGCGTGCGTATATTCTACGTTACTTACATAAATAAAGTTACTGCACATGCGATATAACGTACCTAAAAATATGCACGGAACTTCGCGTGAAAACGGATCTGTGAATACAGCCCTTGGTCGTTTGGCATATTTGATTTCAATTGGATGCTAGCCCCTGATAATTTAAGGGAGCCAATCAGCAAGCTGAAGGGCTCCCTATTCTTTAAGGGGCTGATTCAGAGATGCGATTGCGAAAAGATCGCAAATATACGCATCTAATGTTAAGATCCTAGCAGGTTCCAGCCCACTGTATAAAGAGTCACTCCCCTTGCAAACAGCGGTGGATCTTAAACTTAGACCACCATTGACTAGCCCTAACTCTGCGCTGTCATTTGGGATCTTAAGTGACGTGGTAGCGTTCGTTTAAGATCCTAAGTGTCAGCCCACGCCCACTTTCCCTCATTTCCCTGCCTCCCCCCGCCCATTTCCATGCAAATCCTTAAGATCTTAAAGATTCGCAGCACTTAAGATCTTAAGTGCTTGCGTGCGATTCAAACTTACGCTCTTAGCAAATTTACGCTCCTAACCGCTATGTAGATGGCGTTGCACTATTACTACGCATGCGCAGTTTTGCGAATTTTCTAAGATCTTAAATATACGCTCCTAAGTGCCGTGGAAATCGTATCTCTGAATCAGGCCCTAAGTGCCTCCCTCTTCTGCTAGGATTATCGATCCCAGCAGGTGAGGTGTATGGTGCCAATAACTGGACATTTTCCTGGCGGGAAATCATCCCATTTATTGTGACACCCCCTGCGGGGATCGATCATCGACCCGGTGTATGGCCAGCTTGAGGGCTAGATTTACTAAACTGTGGAAAAGTAGTTAAAGTGGAGATGTTGTCCATAGCAACCAATGAGATTCTAGTTGACATTTCCTAGTATGTATTAGGAAAGTGAGAGCTAGAATCTCATTGGTTGCTATAGGCAACATCTCTACTTTTCCTTTACCACAGTTTAGAAAATCTTGCCCTAATAGTTTTATTCAATATAACCCGTCTGTTTTTAGAAACATTTTTGAGGAATTACAATCCAATTTCAAACTGTAAAACTTGCTGAAATCTGTGATAAACAATCTCACTTGTTTATTTATGACAGAGACATTTGTCTTCCTGCTGTTTGATTTATCTCCACTTCGAGATAATTACAGAGGTTTTCCCTTGATGTAAATTAAAGTGTAAGGAGTGCATATTCTTAGTGTTATTCAGAGTTTTACTCTGCTGGACTGAGGCTAATTTATTGTAGCTGGATTCCATCTGCCTTGCAAATGTTTCAGCATCTCTGTGCACTGCTTTTGTCCAGGTAGCTTTTACCATCTGCTAAACGTGACACGTTCTGGCATCTAAGATATAAATCTTTCATTCTCTCTGTCAATTGCTCCACAATGCAAATAAACAATTGCTTCCATTCCTCTCAGCGTATGCAAATCCTACTATTTGCTTATTAAGATATCTGACAAAAGGAAAAACAAATACCTGCTCAGAAAGATCACATCGGGGAGAAGGAATATTAATGCGGTGACTAACGGATAAGAAAAATGACAACTTTAAATATCTATTGAAATGTTTAACAGTAGTGAGGAGCGAATGTGTTCTAGGATCGCCTTCTTCTTGGGGGGGTGGGGTGGCTTCTCTCCTTTCAATCCAGGAAT
>WWET01001200.1:303912-315800 GCA_011038615.1 Limnodynastes dumerilii
GAATGCCACCGGGTCGTCCTGCTCTTCCTCTCCTTTAAAGACCTAAGCCCAGCAAGAAACTGAGCCGCCCATATGCTCTCAGCTGCAAAATGTTTGGTGGCCAAAAATTGGAAAGAGCCCACATCCAGCAGCATCCTTATCCTTGGTTCATAGCGTGAATGAAAAAAATCAGTTACTATCTTCAGGCCAGATCCAGAGCTACGTTTCCATTACGTTTCAAGACATAGCGTATTTACATTAATCTATATGTAATTCTCTTGTTTCCATGGGGCAGATCTAAGTGCTTGTTACGTTTCATCACGTAGCATATTTACGCTAGTGTATTTTCTATGGACTCCCCTAGACACTCCCCTCGCTCGTACGTACTTTGGCCGTTTTACGTTTGCCGAACCCTACCTTAACTTTACGCTGCATAAGTACTGACCTACGTACATGCTACACGTACGTACATGCCTAAGCACGGCCATACTGTATGATTTAAATGCATCACCCCGCCCTGAAGCGTAACTATGGGTGTTATATGGTTGGCACGCCCCTTCGTTCTTAGTTACAATGTTGATACGAGCCTAGTACGCATGTTCAGAGTTATGTGGCGTAACATCTGCCGCCGCATGCGCAGTACATACAAAACAGCATTTTTACGTCAGCGGCTAGTGATGATAAGGAAGATAGGTTTTACCAAATCTGAGACCTGTGGTTTCTCCAGCAATAGTGATCCCTCACGGTCACGGCTGGCCCATAACATGCACCATTAACAACCCCTTTGCCTCTCTTCACACACCCCTTCTCATACACCCATTTACCCCCCTCCTAGGTGATGATCATTATTCCCTCCTGCACCCAATCACAGTGGATCCCCAACCCTACCTGATTGAAACTCTCTATCATGTCTTGGGCATCATGGATGTATTTGTATTATGCTGCTGTAATATATAAAGGGTCTAATTTTTTTTTATTGACAGTCATATAACACGCCTTAAAAATATATATCCATAGTTAAAATAAACACGTGAGCATACTTAAACAATAAGCTGCTATACAGGTATAAAAACAAAACTTATATGTAGTGTAATATATGGTCAGATATGCACTTTAAACATTCAATCATTCAGAAATGTAATGTTTCTATATATCTTACATGTATAGGGCATTGTTTTTTGACAATGCCTAATAGAAAATAACCTGCTTCTTACACTTATACCATCCCCTGAGACGACGTAGGGAATTCGGACTGATACTGCCTCTAGCAGAAGCCCCCTTTCTCATTAAACTATTGGAAAACACCCCGTTCCACTAGCGCAGAGCACGCGGATGCGGACACAGGCACATGGGCAGTCTTGCATTTGAATTTCTGTGCTCATTCCTGTTCTGCACATGCACAGGATGACTTCCTGCTGCACCTCCGCATAAACAACAGGCGCAAACACAACTCTGGATCAGCCGCACTGTCTGTAAAGAGTATTTTATTTTCCAGAATTAGTGAATAAATATCAAAATTGGCGTATATTCCCCTATAGTCACAACTTCATTCACGGATGCACACAGACTTTTATGTAACTTGTGCCCTTGTTTTAAACCTGTTCTTTGTGTGGAATAAAGACATAGGGCCTGATTCAGAGGCTGAAAATAAGAACTTAAAGTTACACCTGGGCTAAACCATGTTGATTTCAGGGGAGTCAAATTTCATTTGTTGCAACAGTATTATAGTTAAAAGGTGATGTTTCCCAGCTCAAGTCTAATTAGCAGTTTAAAAGTGAAGCTGATCAGGTATCTGTGTGCAATAAGTAAAAGCAAAGCATTCTCCCTGCATGCATAGAATAAAATTAACCTGACTCCCCCTGAAATCAACATGGTTTTAGCCAGGTGTAACTTTAAGTTCTTATTTTCAGCCTCTGAATCAGGCCCCTAATGGTAATACCATGGGTTTTGTGTCATTTTTCCAATGTTACCTCACATTACCTGTTACATTTCTGACCTTAATTACATTAAAAAGCTGACCCAATATTTAATCTCTTAACCCTGTCATTGTCCTCCCGCATAACGCAATTCGTTTTACTAATCCCTCCTGTATTCAATCATTAATTGATGAAAACTGCCAGGGCTAGAATTTCTAAACCGAGGAAAAGGAAAACAGGACATGTTGCCCATAACAACCAATCAGATTCTAGCTGACATTCTCTAGTGTCTAATAGGAAAGTGAGAGCTAGAATCTCATTGGTTGCTATGAGCCACCAATCAGTGTTTGAAGCTTTCCAGTGTTATCCACCAATCAAAAAGCAGCATAACAGTGTGTTGGTGACATCAGAATAGATGAAGTGTGTAAATTGAGGGTGCTATTGAGAAATGCTCTGAGTGTGTTAGGAGAGATAGGACTGATTGGAGTGATAGAGTGGATAAGCATTCAAGGGGCTGAGTGCTGGGGTAGAAATTCATTCATTTACTTGGGGGTAGTAATTGTTTGGGAAAGGGGAAAGCTTTGAATTCATAGTGAGAAGAGTTGGTGTTTGAAGTATCTGAGACAAGTTTATAGGTTACTATTAGTTATCAGAGCTTCACCTGCAGAACCTCTCACAATTAGAATAAGGTAAGTGTGTGATATACTGCAGTGATATACTGCTGGGGAACTTGTATTAAAAAAAATCATATCTATAATGAACAGAATACTTGATACATGTTCTTTCTTACATACAGGATTACTGGGAGTAGATAGATCTATCAATATGACTTCCAGGTCCAAGACTTTCAGAGTGGTTAATGAAGGGAGAACTACTCTGAACAGATCAGAGATAGACAAATTTCTGTATTATCCAACTAAAGCGTCTGAAAACATGTTTCCACCAATAATCGGATACATTGAGGAAGAATGCTATTGGATTAAGAAACATGACAGACCTAATGTTAAATTCACATTGCCAACAATTTCAAAGGACACAAACATAATAACACAGCAAAAGAACAACTCTGAAAAGATAGATAGGAGAATAAAAACTTCAACCGTATCAGAGAGAGTTCATGCTGGAGGACAGCAATATCGGCTGCTAAAACCAGCCACAGACAAATCGTTCCGTATCATCTGTCAGACCCAGAAAGTGACGCCAGGAAAGGGCAATGTATTAATCACTGCTCAGAGCACGTTGCTGAAGGAATGCACCAAGACACCGGTCACAGAGAGATCTGCATGTGTGAGCTCAGTGGAAGACATTGATACCTTCATAAGAGAAAAGAAATCCCATTATGTTTGTAAGAAGACTCAAAGATCTACAAGACAGCCTAATATCCAGAGAGAGATAGAGAAATCTTACAGCATTGCTACACAATATCAGATCCCAAAATCATCTACCAAGTCACACAGATCACCGGACTTACTGCAAATAGTCAACATTACTTGGCAGAAATACAAATGTAAATAAAATGTTATAAAATTAAATGTAAATAAAATGGTTTAAAAGTCTCCATGTGACCCGGCTGCCTCCTTCCATTATATTACCCCATTATTGATGGGCCCATGTGCAGGATTGATATTCTCGGATCTCTGTGCTAGGAGGGCTCTGGGGTAATATCATAGCTGTAGGGGATGCTATTGGTCTATTCTGATTATTTGTGTGTGAGTGGGACACTAGATCCCCTCCTAGTAGACAGGGTAGAACCTGTGTACTAGGAAGTGGACAGGCGGGCCTAGGATATTCGTATATTGTTTACCTGTGAATTGCTGTGTGAAAACAAAACACACTTAAATGATTTACAAGAAATACTGGACTGCCTCCGGCAGTTTTATACCAAGGATTTTCGAAAGTGGCTCTGAAATCGATTGCTCCTGCCCCACCAAAAACAGGTAATCGATCATATCCAGGACGAATCCGCAGGGGAGAGAGTTGATTATCCAATCCCAACCCTTATTCTAATCCTCATACTAACCTTCCACTTCCAGTACCCTAACCCTCTCCTCCCCACAGCCTGACTCTAAGACTCCCCTTCCCTCAGCCTAACCGAACACAGTGCTCCGAAAGGTAAGGCTGTAAACTACCCCAACCCTTCCCCCAATTCTATCCCTAACCCTCCCCTTCCATTACCCTAACCCTAACCTTCCCTTCCCCGCAGCCTGATCCTAACACTCCCTTCTCACTAGCCTGACTCTAACCCACCATCTCCCGCAGTCTGACCCTAATCCTCCCTTCCCTGCAGCCTGACCCTAACCCTCCCTTCCCTGCAGCCTGACCCTAACCCTCCCCTGCAGCCTGACCCTAACCCTCCCTCCCCTGCAGTCTGAACCTAACCCACCTTACTCACCCGATTGGCATACTCACCCATTCTGAAAAAAAAATTCTAAAGTGAAGGGGTATTCAAAATAGGGACATTAGGAAAGCAACTTTCGGATGTCCCTATTTTGGAAATCAAGCATTCTATGCAGGGAATGCAACCGGGGTTTGTATGTATGTATGCTGAAAAATAATGTCGACAAACTTACACATTCATTAGTAAAAACTTTAAATTTACTTTGTATTTTTGAAATACAGATAGATGAAAATGAGCTTTCGGTTGTTTGTATTTCGGAAATGTTATTACCATTCCGGAGAATGCATCCTNCACACACACACACACACACACTCACCTTTACTCAGGGCCTGATTAAGAGTCTCAGTCGCCCTAAGCTAAATAATTTTTGGGTGCAACCCTCCCTAAAATAAAAGCCCTCCTCCTTGCCAGCTTGCTTAATGCATGCCAGTCAGTTGAAAGTTTTTAACTTCAGATTTGGTTCCAATTTTACTTATAAACTTGTAAACAATAGTGAGCTCATTAGATTGCATTATCCCTCTAGCGCTTCCTTACTCTGATTCTTCACATGTTAACTATTGGTTATTTGCATTTTAATTAATTTATTTTTATGTTTATTTTTTTTTGGTCAAGAGCGTGGCATCTGCAGTTTAATGCAAAAAATGCACACTCATGTACTTGTGGTACAAAATCCCAAAAGCTCAATATAACAATAATGGCACTACATTAGAAACCACTGAAGAGGAAAGGAGTCATTATTTCATGTGACTTAAAGGTAGCCAAGTAATGAAACAAAGCAATGAGAGAGGCAAGTCAGATGCTTGGTTGTATAAGGAGAGGAATTAGTAGCAGAAGCAGAGAAGTAGTAATGTCACTTTATAAGTCATTGGTGCAGCCTCACCTGGGATACTCTGTTCAGTTCCGGAGGCCATTTCTCCAGATGGACATAAATACATTAGAGACTGTGCAAAGAAGAGCAACTAAAATGGTCCATGGCCTGTGTCACACAACATACAAAGAAATACTAGAGGAAAGAAATATGTATAGCTTGGGGCAGAGAAGGGACAGGGGGAATACAGCAGCTTTCACATATATCAAGTGGTTTAATCAGGTACAGGAGGGGGCTTACTAATAAGGAATAATAGAACACGAGGGCATGAATATAAACTGGAGGGTGGTAGATTCAGAGAAAATGTGCGGAAAAATTACTTCACTGAAAGGGTGATAGATAAGTGGAATAGCCTCCCATCTGAGGTGGTTGAGGCTAACACAGTAGAACAGTTTAAACATGCTTGGGATAAATATAAGGATATCCTAAATCTCAAACTAAATTGAGTGTAAATAGGGTCTAGGGTCAGTATAGTTTTAAATAAATAACTGGGCAGACTGGATGGGCCATGTGGCTCTTATCTGCTGTCACTTTCTATGTTTCTAGTAGAGAAAGTAGTCAAATGGATCCATAGTGTGCATGTATACTGCCAAAAAGAAAACTAAAAACAAAACACTGACTTCCGCAACCTATTTGCTAAAGTCTAAAGTCTGAATCCAGCACGTAGATGTAGATGTGATGTTCTTGAAAAGGGTATCCAGACTTAGGAATCAAAGGACCAACCAGACACTGAGGTATATTTTGCAAATAAATTAGCAATTGAAGGGAGGCTCCTGAAGGTTTTTATGTGCAGTAATATGGACTATAAACAAGATCTACAGGAATCAGTAGGAATCAAAATTCCTACTCTCATTATTTAGTCGTTTTTAGTGTCTTGTAAATCCAGAAAATGAATTCTAACCTAAATAATTGTTGCAGGAAATGTTTGCATTTCTCATTAAACCTGTAAATAAAATGTCCCGTAAACTGCCCGTATTTCAATGTGTCATTTCTCACAAATGTGCTATGCACAAGAAATGTACAACAAACAGGTAATTTGCTTGTAATCAGTATTCATAAAGGGTTGGCATTAAAATTCAGGCCTGCGCTTGTCGTAACAGTGATGAGATTCTAGCATGCAACATTCAATGCATGTCTTAAGCACAGCAGATGAATCATAATCAGAACAAAATAAAGATGAATTAAGATGTGTATTACTTAACATTTAAATAATAGCTAAAACAGGTCTAGAATGCAGCCATCTCTGGGAAACCTTCCGTACAGAATCTTACTCTACATTTATCAATAAAATTTACATTCATTTGGCCGGATCCAAACCTAAAGTGCTTGTTATGTTTCATTGCGTTGTGCATTTACGGTAGCGTATTTTCTATGCACCCCCCTCGCTCGTACGTACTTTGGTCGTTTTACATTTCCCAAACCCTACCTTAACTTTTCAAAGTGTAAATACTGGCGTACGCAATGGATTCACGTACATTACAGCCTAACCCGGCCCATACTGTACAATTTAAATGCCACCCTCCGCCTACAAAGCGTATTTCCGGGTGTTGTATGGATGATCCGCTCCTTCGTTCATAGTTACGATGACGGTACGTACATTCAGAGTTACGTGGCGTAACATCTGTCTCGCCCATGCACAGTACATACAAATAGGAGATTTTATGTCAGCGGCTAGTGTAATCGCTAGCGTACTTAGGTCTGGATCTACCCCATTGTATTACTCGTCGTGTGAAAAGACATCCTGTAAATAGGCTGATAACAGAGAGCACTGAGCTGACAATGATCATCACAGAATGGTTGAGGTTTGGTTCTTCAATAAAGGCTCTTTTTTTGTAGCTCCAAACCAAAATCAATGGTACTGACCTATTTGTTTGTTTGTGCATTCATTTATATATTCCTTTTTTTCAATAATTCATTCAAGTGTGGCATATGTTAATTGTTAAAGTGGTTACCACTTCTGCCTTACAGAGCAGAGGTCACGAGTTCGATTCCTGGACAAGGGTTTAATTGTGTAGTGTCTGTACATTCTCCCTGTGTCTGTGTGGGTTTTCTTCAGGTGCTCCAGTGCACTACCACACTCCAAAACATGCTAATAGATGAATTGACTTAATATTAATTCCAGTCTCTGTTTGTCTCACTGTGTTTTTAGACTGCTTAAAATTGTAGAGCACTACAGAATATGATGATGCCATACTGTATAAAACCATGTATTTATTCAGATTCAAATGCAAAAAAAAGACAAGATACACGCAGATAATGGGTATTTTTAGAAGTATCCAGATGTAAACCTAATTTTACTTTTAATTGCGTAACAGCACAAATAAGTTATGTTATTTTCCCCATCATTCAGACGCAAATGTAGGCTTTAGTATGGCAAAAAGGATAGAATGTATGGATGCACACTTATAGGACGAGAAAGCGAATTAAGCTACAGCTGACAATGAATACTAATGCTGTCTAAGCCATGAGAGAATATAATCTCCTTGGCTGGGGCTGCCCTCCCCTTGCCCCCTACAATCAAGGGTTAATGTGCTGGCCAGTAGAGAGTTAAAGGGTGGGGGGAGTTAGGGCGGGGTTAGTATAAGGGGTATATTAGGGCAGCCATTTTAAGTGTTCAGCCTCTTTTACAGAATTTTCCCTCCCTCCTCTCCCATTGTGTTAGGATGTATGCTTAACCTGTTTTCTTTCCTTTCAGACGGGGCATGATTTTGGCGGTAGCAAGAGGGGAACAGCTTGACTATTCAGCGCATGGGGAACGGTTTTTTAGGTAGGGGTAGGTACACTCCTCAATTATGGGTGGGAGGCTGAGCCGTGCGGCGGGTTTCCCTTCTGCCGCTTATAGCTTGCACGTTGATGGGGGTTAGTACCCGGTTTCTGATCCCTACCTGGTGGGCGCTTTGGACAGGGGGTGCCTGTCATGTTACATCTTTGCAAGAGCTGTTCCCCTCCTGCTGTTGTCGCCAACCACTTCAAAGTATAGTCTTCTAATTCTAATCAATAAATGATGCCCCCTTTTAAAATCCAATTCATGGTTGTCTGTGTTTTATTTCTGGTTTTTGGTGGTTGTGGGGGGGGGAATTTGTAGGCAGCCGTCAGTCATAGGAAGATTATTATTGCCCATAAGAAGTATTGTTGCGATCATGGACATCGGAAACCATGGCATAACCAGGGGCATAACTAGAACTTGGTGGGCCCCATAGCAGAATTTAAGGTGGCCCCCAACTCAGATCTCCTCTCCGCTTTTCTTATGTACCCCCTGTGACCCTCTATTACTGCACTGCAGAGACAGACTCCACAGTGCTGCTTAAGAAACAGCCAGTGCCAATACAGATGTGATGAGGTGATTGCCACCTTAAGCCGCCAGGCCCCATAACAATTGCACCCATTGCTTCCCCTATAGTTACACCCTTGGTTATAACCACAATAACTGCATGGGGTATGTACATTAACCTTTGGATCAGGGAACCTGGCAATGATGGGTCAACCCCCAAGCCCCAGTTTTACTGTTGGAGCAGAGTGGTGTGAGCCCAACTGTGTTACTTGTTATTGGGCTTTTTGTTGGGCACAATAATGAATCCATTCCGAATAGTTGTGGAGCAGCAAGCTGTAATTTCCTCGTGTCAGGAAATGTAATTTCACAAAGAGTGAAAAATTCATGTGACAGAGGAGATAAGGGAAAAGCTAGAACTGATAATGATTTTTCATTTGTTATTTGCTAGCTCTTCTGTTGTGTATTCCAAGGACTGTACGGATGTTCCCCACAGTATTTGTGTATTGCTTCCATCTCAGCCCTTGACATGTAATGACAATGTGCTATCTGGTGGCCTATTATTGCTTTTGCAGCTGTAATAGTCTCTTTGCGCAGTAGATTATAATAAAGATTATAGTATGATCACTGCCATACAATTGGACCAGGGCTGTTAACCTTGGCTGTGTCAGCCATTACTTACTGGCAGTTTCCAGCCTCTCTGTGAGCTATTTTTATATGGAAAGCATTTATATAAATCTCACTTAACCTGTAATATGAAATGTTAACCTTTTCCTTACACTACAGTCATTTTTTACTGACCACTCAACATGAATATCTTTTATATTTGCTTGTTTTATATTGAGTGTCACTGTTTTAGAATAATAAAAATGGACGCAATTGCCGTCAATTTGCATTTGCAAAAGCCGTGTTAAGGCGACTCCTGGAGTAACAAAGAGTCATCCGAAATGTAAGTGTTTTTACCTTACCCTACCCTTAACCTACCCTAACCCAACCTAACCTTCCCCTTAAGTCCTAATCTCATAACAGCGGCAGCCACCATATCCTAACCTTATACCCACCGTAACCTATTGCTATTGGGAATAAGGAAATAGGTTCCCGTTCCCAATAGCAATTTTCTATTTCCAGATGGTTTCAAAGAATGATAAAGCTGCCATTCAGCTGGCAGCTGTATCATTTTCCAAATAGGGCCAGGCCATCCCAATAAAAACACATTGAAGACACATTGACTGATTGGGAAATTTGTATGCATTATATGTAAGATATTGGACCAATCCACATCCTTTTGAAAAGCAGACTTCATCTATTTCTGAGTGGAAAACACTTTTGCAGCCACCACATCCTCCAAGCATCTGGATCCCCAGGATCCAGACTACCGTCTCTTGAAGTCTTTTCGACAGAAAGCAAAATGGGGCGGCAAGCGTACAGCATGGAAGCTGAGTGGGCATAGCAATCGATCCACGGAGAACCGAGCTTTTGGTGCTCCAAAATGTAAGTAAAAAAAGTCCCCCACTCCTTTCCCTAATTCTAACCCTATCCCTCCCCTGTCATTACCCTAACCTTAACCCTCCCTTCCTGGCAGCCTGACCCTAACCTTCCCTTCCTGTCAGCCTGATCCTAACCCACCATCTCCCGTAGCTCGACCCTAACCCTCCATCTCCCACAGCCTGACTTTAACCCTTATTCCCCTGCAGCCTGACCCTAACCGTCCCTCCCCTGCAGCCTGACCCTAACCCTCCCTCCCCTGCAGCCTGACACTAACCGTCCCTACCCCGCTCTCTGGAGAGGTTACTCACCTTTCCCTGCGGTCCGGCGGTATTTCCGAATAAGAATGGGTGAGTATGCCATTCTAAAAAAAAAATTCTAAAGAGGGGACTATTGGAAATAGGGACATCCGAAAAGGAACTTTCGGATGTCCCTATTTCGGAATGAAGAGTTTCTAACCGGGGACACTGGGGACACTGGCATACTATCCAGTCTTCTGAGCTGTCCCCATTTTATGTGGGGACGGTGTGAAAATCTTAAGGTAGGGCCCTGCTATCTCAACTCTTTGCATGCAGTTAGAGTGGCCTCCCGTCGAACGCTTGAAAGTCCAGGATACAGCAGGGATTTGGCATCGGATCTCCACTTTTGTTTTGCTGGAAACTCAGAAATCAAGGTCTGAATCTGGTTCATTATAATTATTGTTGAAGTAATACATTTTGAGCACACAACTTTTTTATGAATAGTCTTATTTTATATTGTAATAAGGAAATAAGTACGCACAGATTCGCAAAAATACACACCTAGGCGGCAAGGCAACTGCCATGAACAAACCCAATGTTCCAATGGATTTCAGCTGACTTCCGCATCCATAGCACTTTAACTCTCCATGCGTATGTCTGTGCTGTGGAATCTGCGTGCAATGCGGTAATGCATATACCTGAAATAATCACAGACCAATTCAATCGCAAATGCGATCCAACCCACAAAAGAATAAAAAGTGTGATGTGTGGAAAAAAAAAGGTGCTGGCAGACCGAACAGGTGAGATAAAGTACAAAACCCCACAAAAGGATGCGCTAATTGTTCTCTGACCAGTCAATGTGGAAATTTTGACGATGTATCAGGAAATTAGATATTCCATATACCTCACAAAACGTATAATTAATCAATCAATAATTCTTTAAATAGTTCATACACAATTTACTTCAAATATAAAAGACAATGGATACAATTAAAATGAAGATAACAACAAAACCAGATAAAGTGCTAAGCAAAAACACAGTGAAAATGGTCGGAAGTACAGCTCCTCTATTCAATCAGGAGCATACTTAAAGTGCATCATGTTCATTGTTCATAAGGTGTAGAAGACTAAAAACCAGTGTTTGTCCCAGTCTATAGTAAGGAGGTGTCGCATGCCACGGAGAACCCGGGAAGTGGACAGATAAAAAGTCCTACTCTTCAATGCCGGATCCTGAGTAGACAATACACGAATGTTGCCAACTCTCTAACGCGTTTTGGGCAGTGCAAGCCCTTTCTCAAAGCGGTCTTGGCGGTATAAGTAGTGCTGATCTTTAAATAGTCTTTCTGGATGTGGATTTATCCCACATTCATCCCACAAAAGAATTCATGTGAATGGGAAAGGGTTGCCAAAGTACTGCTCACAGCAATAGCCAGGGCCGGCCCAAGCCCAAATTTTTTGCTAAGCAAACATAGATTTTTGCCCAGTACTCATCATCATCATGTCTGCCCAGTACTCATCCTCATTATGTTTGCCCAGTACTCATCATCATCATGTCTGCCCAGTACTCATCCTCATTATGTCTGCCCAGTACTCATCAGCATTATGTCTGCCCAGTACTCATCCTCATTATGTTTGCCCAGTACTCATCATCGTCTGCCCAGTACTCATCCTCATTATGTCTGCCCAGTACTCATCAGCATTATGTCTGCCCAGTACTCATCATCATCATCATGTC
>WWET01001200.1:355494-375711 GCA_011038615.1 Limnodynastes dumerilii
TGCGAGCGTATGGCCCCTTCCTTATGCCGGCTGAAGTTAGGGTAGCCTTCAGGCGGCGTAAGGAAGGGGCCATACGCCCGCAAAGGGGGAGTGCCAAGGTAAGTGAACGCCGATACGCTGTGCTTTAGTAAGCACAGCGCATTGGCGTACCTCTGGATCAGGCCCTTTCTCCCAAACGAGTACATTATTATCTCCCTAATATACTGTTATCTGTGTGCCTTCCACAGATATTGCGCACTTTGTTTTGTTATTTTTGTCATTTTCTGTGCTTACCTAATACACGCTTGTGAGATTTTCATCCTGTAGGGACTGTTAGGGGTGTTCCCATGTTAGTGTAAGTGCAGTTTAAACCACTTACATCGTGTGTGGAAAATACGCAGTTGCATCAGCTTTGGGTGTATGAATTTGTACCTGAAGATCCCTGATGTGGAAAGTGAAACAAAAAAATGATACATACTATAAACTATGGAAGAACAAAAGGCCACTGCAGGCTCTTCTGTTTCATGCACATCAGTCTTCTTGGTTATCAATGGATTAATTGCAGTGTGTTTTAAAAACTTACCATAAACAAACAAAACTTTTGTAAGAATGTCTTAAAATTTTCTTTTTGTAAATGGTCCACACGTTTATTTTCAAATTTGATTTTGCCCTAGGCAACAGTAACAGACATGGCATAAATCAGTGATTATTCATGCCGCTAAACTTTTCGGTTAATTAAGCTAGTTAATTTTGATTCTTTTGCATTAAGGGAAAATACTTTACGTTTGCACATAGAACTGAAATACTGCATAGCTTTATGTTTAATCTATAAAATGGAGCTTAGCTAAGAAATGTCACCTCTATTTTAATTCTGCTTTTCCAATTTACATTTGCCTCCCCTTGCAGTTCAACATGGTATAGCGGAGACTACACTTGCACCTAAAAAAAAAAAAAAAGTGTAAGTGCAGCTCTGAATCAGCCCCTTCATTATTTTTGCTTCAGGTGGGGTGAAAAAACTCAAACCCCAAAATTAAGGCAGACCTGACTTTAGATGTCTGACTGCCCCTAGGCCCCACATAAATGGCTGCCACCCTCTTGCTGTGATAGAATGTTAAAGACTTATAACAATTGCAGCACAAGACTTTATTATAGAGCATATAGGATATATTTCCAATAATAAAGCACTTTTTCTTTGCTTTAATTGTGCTTAAATTATCCATCATAATACACTTTATCTATAGTTAATAACATTCATCTATTATTATTAAGAAAAGTTGAACATAATTAAGGAAGAATAAAGAGCTTTATTATGCGGCATATAGACTATAATAGGGTTTCATATACCCTATAATCAAGTTCTGAAAACCACAAGGTAATGTAAATTTCACTTGCAAGACCTTAAGCTGACCATACACTAGGACGATGATCGATCCAAGCATGTGCCCCGATTTCCCGCGAGAGATCCAGTCATCCGTGCCTACACCTCTCCTGCTGGAACTGATGATCCTAGCAGAAGAGGGAGCCTTTCAGTTAGTGGATTGGCTCAGTTTAAAATATCAGGGGCTAACACGCGATATAAATTAAGCATGCCAAAAAGATCAAATAATTGTACCAGAGTGATTCTGCTATAATTATTGGGCGGTTTAAAAAAATCTATCGTGCCAAATCACTACAGTGATTAATTGTTCGATGACTCCATGTTTGGATGATTAGACCAATAATCGCTTTAGCGTAGGGTCAGCTTAAGGAATTATGGGGCTGATTCAGCGTTGCACTTCCACCTTTTTTTAGGTGCAAGTGTAGACCTGAGCAATACCATGTTGAATTGCAAGGGGAAGCAGCTTTAAATTGTAAAACTAGAAATAAAATTAGGAGGTGAAGTTTCGTAGCTCAACTCTATTTTATAAAATAAACATAAAACTATGCAGTATTTTAGTTCTGTGTGTAAAAGTAATGTATTTTCCCTGCATGCAAAATTTTTTATATTAACACCCCTTACTTTGAAAAATGGTTTAGCTGAGCTGTACACTTCCACCTAAAAAAAAGTGTAAGTGCATCTCTGAATCAGCCCCTATATATGCAAAAGTTAAGTATTTTCGTTACATGCAAAAGAATTAAAATCATTTAGCTCACCTTACATCGCGAAATGGTTTAGCCGAGCTTTACACTTGCCCGTTTTGCCCTTACTCCCAAAATCTGAGGCTAATTGTTTTATTTGACTACATCATATTAAGCCACCATCGATGCATTGTTAAGGACCCCTTTCTAACTGAAGCCTTCTCACCCCACAGGAAACAAGTTGGACATGCACGAATTTCGAGAGGTCCAGCTAGATGAAGCCAAAGCTCTGGCCAAACATTATGACCTCATCAGCGCCATTGAGACATCCGCCAAGGATTCCAGTAACGTGGAAGAGGCTTTTGTGAAGATGGCCACCGAGCTGATGATGAGGCATGGGGGGCCAGTATTCAGTGAAAAGTCCACAGACAGCATAAAACTTGACAGCAAAGACATGGCTGCGGATTCCTGGAGTTGTGCTTGTTGATGAATGTTTTAGTAGCATACTATAGGTAGCGAATTGTAGAATTGCCTGAGATGAGCATAATTGTCATCAGGTGATTGGCACGCCCATCGATGAACTACATCTTCTAACATGTAGCAATGATTCCATGCTTGGAGCTGTAGTTCAACAACAGCACGGACACGATGGCTGCTTAACGCTGCTATATATGCTGTCCACATTTCTTAGAAAACCTGCTCCATTTTTGTTATTTTCTACCTGAAACTCTCCATTCTGTAGACAAGTGAAGAGGTTAAGGGCCCAATAACAGAATATGTTGTGGAACTGGCTTCCACAGCTGTGATTTATGCAGACACTGCACTCTAGTTGTACAACACCAAATGCCTTTTAGTCCCAGGTTTGCTCTGAAAGCACAGAACCTGAACTGATTCTATATTTTAATAACTCTTTTATGAAGTAATCCTGGTTTTCGGTAATCAGCCACAGAAACTACTTTTAGAAACCACCGGCAGTTTTTGCAATTTTTTTTTTTTCTATGTTTATAAAACTTGCAATTTTTAAAAAAAAATTATTTCTTTCAATAATCCTTGGAGAGATGGCTTATTAGTCCGAATCATTCCTGATCCCCTCTGGGGACTTACTGAACATTTCAAGACTGGGAATCATGTGCAATGTCTTTATA
The DNA here is from genome assembly GCA_011038615.1 of Limnodynastes dumerilii. Lineage (NCBI taxonomy): Eukaryota > Metazoa > Chordata > Amphibia > Anura > Limnodynastidae > Limnodynastes > Limnodynastes dumerilii. The sequence goes on from WWET01001200.1 coordinate 358,677, forward strand.
TAATATATAATATCACATTTCGTTTTTGACCTACTTAGGAAGTTTTTTCTTCTCAAATAGATATTTATCACCAGCAAATGAATTTTGAAATAAATTTTAAATGTATACATGACTTGTTTTTTACCTGTTAAAAACAATGTTTTATGGATTCCAACATTTACACTCACAGCTCACAGTTTGCTTATATATCATATATGGTATTTAATGTGAAATGGGTGTGAACCAAAAGGCGCTAGGGGTATGTGACGGGGGGCTACCTCGGACAACTCTGCAAGTGCCACTCCACTTGCAAGTGATAATAAGACAAAGGAAAAAATGTGAGTTGTAAGGCACCAGGGAATAGGTAAAGGGATATAGAAAAGATGGTGAGCCTAGTGAATGGCAATAAATAAAATGATTTGAGGTATAATAAATATATATATAAAGTGCAAAAGAGTGGAAGGTTATATTCCAATCTAACACACCAAGTTCATATATGTATGGAAAATGCTAAAATAAACAGATAAAAAAAATCAGAGGCCACAGAGAATAAATCAATGAATCAAATAATTAAAATAAAATAAATCCCAATCTCCTTAAACTCTATGGCATGTAAAATGATAAGGTCCAAAGGAATAGAAAAGTAGTACTTCAATATAGCACAGTCAGGTTATTTATATAAATCTGTAAGGCTGTTTGTCGAGTATAACGGTGCAGTTTCATAGGCAAGACAGCTGTTCTCCTTCCCACGTCCTGTGCTCACTGCCAACGCGTTTCGAATGTGAATTTCACGTATGTGTATACCCCTTGCACTATTAGCACATCAAAACGCGTTGGACGAGAGCACAGGACGTCGGAACAGCTGTCTTGCCTCTGAAACTGCACCGCTCTGGTCTATTATCCCAGGACTCATTACAACTGTTACCAGACGGTGCAGCCTGCGGTGGGTAGCTGCACTGCCTTTCCTTTGATATTTATGTATTTTAATTGAGTTGTGTTAAATTCTAATAAAGTGTTATTTTAAACTTTCCCAACCCATTTTTTATTGGAGACGAAAGTGCCGAGAGAAAGGGGATTCTTTCCCTGTCCCCATAACCAATAGAAGTGCAAGCATCGCTAAAAGTACTACAACGCTCCCTATTATGTCACAAAAGAACTGGACACTGCATTTCTGCTAAATTAAGAAAAGGTTCTGCATACACAGCTCCAGAGTGGACCAACGTTTCAACAGAGGATCCACCATCACCTATTACATCATTTATATCATCGAACTGTGAGTTCACTATACTCTACGACAAACATTAAACAGCCTCACAGATTTATATAAATAACGTCTTAAAGACCGCGTACACGCAATCTGCGTAACGAAATGATATGTAGATTACATACAATAGTTACTACGCTTGTGTCGTAGCTACCTATCGGCAAATTACGGCCATGTGTGGAAGACAGCCGTAGTTGAGGATCCAGCCCCGATTATGTGTAAATGTGAAGTCTCAGACACGATTTATTTGTTGCGAGGTCCGTCTACTAAATGGATAAATTACCTTGCCATTTTGGGATGAAGGATTACGCTGAAATGTAAGAAAGAGTGACGTTTCCCCCTTTCTAATAATAGTAATCTATGAAGACGTTCTTCTCTCCATCTCTGATATTTTACACACACTTACTGACTTCAAGAAATGTTCCAACCTAATACAGCAGGACGCTGGGCTGAAATTCCAGTAATTAGCAGTCAACAATGTTTATACACACCCAATCAAAATCATATATAAGGAAACAATCAATATTATTTAATATAAACCCTGTTATAGGCCTGTTTTACTTTTAACTACCAGCTATTTTCTAGATGGAATGATCAGTAGCAGGGAAGACCAGAATAAATGCAGATTTTACACCCTTCATTAAAACAAAATAAATAAAAAGTACTACAAAACTGATGCTGTAAAACACATTTAATAAAACCAAAAAGGAAAAACTAATTTGTAACAGACTCAAAGAACATAATGTGTTCCATAATGTGTACACTTCAAAATGGCACACTACATACAGAAAATAAAGGCAGACACAAACACACACACAGGTTTCCAGGTATGTACAATTCAAGTCACAAACTGGGCGAATGTTCCCCATTTATCTGTTCATAAAAGCTTAGAAAAACAAGAAATTAAAAAAAAGTGTCAATATCATTTAAAATGCCCCTTGAAATATAGTGGAAATGTTCTAAGGAAAATACACAGTATATATCTTGCATTGAACATTATCTGCAGTGTCAGTGTCTTGTAAACAAGGTTCTATAAGCAGTATGTGCGACCAGAGATCCAGCACCGTAGTTCTGTGGACAGTATTAGTAGGCAACTGGTGATCAGAGACAATAAAAGGAATATAAAACTAACGAACAATGCAAGAATGACCAAATTCTTCTCACCAGAAGCCAGCATTCTTTCAGCATACTATAAAACAATATAAATAGACAATGTTTAAACACCACACTGTTAAAATCTTACAGAAAAATGGTTGATAAAATGATGAAAGGTTTCAAATAAAAGACGGGGAAATTAATAAGGAGAACAGTAAAGTGCAGTATAAATATGCATCAGAGGTGTTTGAGGTTAATTGGGTCATAAAATCCTGATATTGTAGTACATATATATATCTATATAAATCTTTAGGCAGCACTATTACTAGTCGGTGTAAACATTTCAAGTTGGAAGATCAGATCAACTGCAGCATTAACATCAGGAACAACGTGATTTGGTTCCACCAAGGCTGGGTCAATCCGGAAATCCCGATGACCGTGGAATACTGTTTCAGTAACGGACACGGACGGATCGGCAGGCACTTTAGCGTGAGGGTTGTAGATCCCGGTGCAAACCAGAACAGACTTACACCAGGTAGCACTGGGATGTGACAGCTCACTTTCCCATGTCGCTTCCTCCTCCTCGTCAACCGCAGCAACCCGCGCCCCAGAGCCAGCCTGCAGCAACGCCTTGGAGCCTTTCCTAGAGTTCATTTCCTGAAGGTAGCGGTTGTAGAAGTTAGCACCATAGATATCAGACATGAGGTTGTCCCTGTAAAATACAATAGAGGTCATTCAAATCCTGTGCCAAGCTATATAAATACACACAGTATATTAATGGACAGAATATAGGCCCCTTACAACTGCGGTGTCTATCTAGAAAATTATAAATATTACAAAACACAAAGAGAACATTAACTGCTATGATTAGAGACTGGTCGCAGTCTCCGGTCCAATGACCCACTTTGCGAAATAGAGACAAACGAAAGTTACTTTTCGTCTGTCTCTATTTGGAATAGGGGGCCATTGTAGAAATGTTTATGAATGCGTGCCAATTGCCCATTCTTTTTCGCAGACCCACCGGATGATAGCTATGGAGAGGTGAGTAACCTCTCTGGGGCATTTTAGTATTAGGGGAGGGTTAGCGTTCGGCGCTTAGGAAGGAAGGGTTAGGACCATAGTAGGGGAGGGTCAGTGTCAGGCTGTAGGGGGGGGGATTCATAGAGATAGGCTATAGAGAAGGGATTATTAGGGTCAGGCTGCAGGAAAGGGAGGGCAATGGAAGGGAAGGGTTAGGGTTAGAATTAGAGGAACGGTTGGGGTTAGTTTAGCCACTGACTTTTTGGAGCACCGTGTTCAGTGCTCCAGGATCAATTGCTTCGATATACCAACCAGTTCAAAACTGGCTGGGAGAGAACGGCCCTATCGAAATATGGCCATTCTTTGCGGGGACCCACACCCATTAGAGACCGCTATAGTGGATATAAAACCAACTGCTGGGTGTTTTAGGGCTTTCTGCTAAGTAGACACTTTGACAGGCTGATACAAGATAAACAGATAGACATTATAACTCATTACATAATAAGTAGATGCTAAATAAAAAAAATGCATATATATTTACATTTATACAAGTCATTCCCTTGTACTAATAATATTACTTTAAAAATAAATGCTATAGGGATTTCTAAACTGTTCAGCTCAATGTTTTATGTTTTGTACCAATGATTAATTCGTAAAGGTCAATATACAGCAAAATATCTCCTTCAATATACTTCATCAAGCAGGCTCATATAGAAACACTGGATGATCAGCTATGAGCCAGATAGAGAATGGATAAGGAGTGCATAGAATAATGTAAGGGGCCATTCTGAACACCTTTGCTGATTATACCCAATGCAAGATCCGTGTATACTCCTAAATCCCACACATGCAGACTTATACACATCCATTTTACATGGGGACGATAGTCTGGATAGTATGTTCTATTTACATACCCCCTCCCCCCTTCCCTATATAGCAGAAGCACTTTCCATATCTGCTCTGTCATCGGAAGTAGTACCAGGACGGAACTCTGGACCACAACCATCCTGGTAAAACTGTGCTAGCATTATACCTAAAATGTTCCCTTGCAGTAAATCTATGTCCGCAATTGCGTAATCTGTTTTCAATACCATAGTACATAAAAGATTATCTTTTCAATTAACCTTTACAGTAGCGATTTATTTTTAGCCATATACATTTGGGGAAGATTAGCGCTCCTAGCTATATTATCTTCCACAGTATAATTGATGATGTGGGAAGAATCAGAAGTATCTGCCGTCAGGATACTCCCACATTAGCAGTTAATATGCATGAATACGGATTTGATTGGCAAATGTGACAACAGAAAGGTCTCATTACCCTATAGCATAGAGAGTTTGCACAGGCTTATTTAGCTGCATCTCTGCTGCCTGGGTTCGAATGAGGTATTCTGCATAGTGATATGTGACGGCACTGGGTTTCCCCATCAGAACCTCATATTTCAGCTCTTTTCCCGTAATCTTCTTATAGATGTTCTCTAGGCATACCATGAATATTCCATGACCAAACCTACAATAAAGAGAGGAAAATAAATCAATAAATGGCAGAAAAACAAGTCCGCCATATTTTTTAATTAGTCATACAGCCTCAGCTTTTATTTCTAGTGTATGCCAGTGATGGGCATATGGTTCCATAGGACCCTGAAGTTACTCTTAGCAAGAAGCCCAAATCAAAAAAAAAAAATCTTTATGTAATACTATGTGACTGTATTTTCAACAAGTGTTAAAAGCTAGAACAAAAAAATTCTGATTAAAACAAACTGGAGACAGGTGACATCTCTCAGGGCCTCCTATTTGCTCTATCTAATGTAATTCATAATGTATCACGATGCAACAGTAGGGGGAGCTGTTTGGCCATTTATCTCTCTCCTTACCTTGGTGAGCGGGCCTCAGCCATCCACATAAGATCCATGTTACATGCCAGAAGAGGAATATGTGGGTACGTTTCAGGCTGATGAGGCTTTGCAGGATAACCGCCAGTCAGTAAAACATCAATAATAATCTGCAGATTTGTTTCCCATCGGATGGGTTCTCCGAACAGGACCACAGCTAGAGGCAAATATTTAGTTATTATATAAAAATGGATTGAGACAGCGTTTATACATATATGTCTCTAATGTATTTATGTCTTTCTGGAGATTAGCATCCAGTACTGAACACAGTATTCTAGGTGAGGTCGTACCAACGATCTATAAAGGGGCATCACTACTTCTCTCTTTCTGCCACTAATTCCTGTCCCTTTGCAACCAAGCATCTGACTTGCCTTTCTCATTGCTTTGTTACATTGCTTGGCTACCTTACAGTCACATGAAATAATGACTCCTAGATCCCTTTCCTTCTCAGCAGTCCTAGTGGGTAATACTATAAGCAGTCTGGCAAATGTGCCTATAAAGTGCAAAAAACCATTACAAACCGGACACAAACAAAAGATTTCCAAGAATGGTAAGTAAAGGAGATCATTTCTTCATTAAACGAGGTCACACTTGGCGACATTTGTGCAAGGCTCAAAACAGAGACTGAATAAGATAGAGATGGGAAACTGAAGGAAATAGAAGGACACTACTAAAACTTTAACTTAATTTCTGTGCTAACCAGTAACAATGGGCCGGATCCTGACCTATGGGTGCCTTACGGATCTCTGAGGTCAGTATGGAACGCCTCGTGCACTCCCTGCTGTCGGTAGTAAATCTGGACACTTAGGTGTCCCGATTCCTAACCTAACTGTTACGATTAGGTTTGCGGCCTTACGTCCGCATAGATAATCATAACGGGGCTTCCCCCGCCCTGTCCCCTAATTAGCATGTGGTATCTCCGTCTTTATGGCGGAGATACGACATGCGTACTGGGGGGAAGAAGCCCCTTTTTGCGAGAGTCGGCATATGCAACATACACCGGCCCTTACAGCGTTGTAACAAGGTTGTGCGCATATGCACAACCTTCAAAGCAGGGGAATTACACACGACATGTACATAATTCCCCTGTTGGCCGTAGCCCAGGATCTGAGCCAGTCAGTCTTATGAGGATCATTAGTGTTAGCAGTTATGGTACGGACATGCCACACAGAGCAAAACACAGTCATTTGGGTAAAGAATTCATTTACTGATGAGCACATCATTGGCATTCCCAAGACTTTTCTATTGCATTCAGAGGGTTATATACAAACACAATGGTGTTAAATAAGATGTGTAGCGTCAGCCGCTTCTGGAATTAGACACGAGCTGCAGCTGGTACATAGGCCACAGCCGGTGAGCACTTATCTATATCAGGTGCAATTGCGTGAGCCTGCCCTTACTGTACACTGCCCACATTCTTCGCTCCTTCCCTCATGCTAAACAGCCCTGCAGTGACTTGTATTTGGGTCTGGAACACTGTGATTGTGTATGCATTTTTTCTGGGCAATAGCAGTGAAAAAGAACATAGACTCGGGCTACACTATCAGGGGTACGTTCCAGTCTGGATAAGGCCCTTAATGTGTGCTTTTCCTTCAGGTGACCGCAGTACACTGCAATAAACCAATGGGCGTAAAGCCCTTTAGGCGTCTCACTGCCAATGACTTCCATTCCTCGCTCACCTCTGCATAATTCTGGTAATAAAGAGGCCTTCACAGGGAAGACTACATGGAAAAATAAATCAAAGGGAAATGCTAAACTTCCAAAATGTGCACTCCTAACCAATCAGATCCCTGACACCGAGTACTATTTACCTTCAATCTTGGGAATATCCACAGCTGTTGATGGCTGTAAGAGAAGAAAATATAAGATAAACAGGAAGGAAACAACGTTATTCACAGAGAGGTGACCTTTCCACATCACTGCATCTCAGTCTAATTTGTATCCCACACACTAGCAAGTTATGCACCAGAACAACATTACTACAAAGTGTACTGTCATTTAAGCAGAACTAGCTCTAGTGCCATAGTAAAGGTCACAGAGTGAAAATCATTGTAATTATTTGCTAGGCTGACAGCTGGCACTGTCCTTAGGACACTATGACACAGGTCACATCCCTGCACTGTAATGAAGTATAAGTACACATAATGCCAGCCAATATCTCCCAAATAAAGCAATGCATAATTAACTTATCCTTCAATATTGCAGTAATGGGCAAATGACGCTGCGGAGACCTATACACCGTTTTTATAGAGGATCTTAAATAAGAATATAAGCCATTTGCAATATCCATGTGATACTATTATAACAGCGCTGCTGCTTAAAGTACAGGCCAAAATTCCCCTTAAAGTTGGGCTGAGCACTAGAGAACACTAGGGGCCAGATTTACTAAGGTGCGGGTTTGGAAAAGTGGAGATGTTGCCCATAGCAACCAATCAGATTCTAGCTGACATTCTCTAGCATGTAATAGGAAAGTGAGAGCTAGAATTGGTTCCTATGGGCAACATCTCCACTTTTCCAAACCTGCAGCTTAGTAAATCCGGCCCTATGAATTTATACACTATTACATGGCTTTGTACAAAGAAAATGCCATGTACCATGTTCAATCTTTTGTCATAGGATCAGAACCTCTGCATCCGTTAACAGACACTAATGTGCATTTGTTTTGTACATAATGTACCCAGATTCATGTATCCAAAGCCCTCTAAAAATACATATTTTAAATGTCTACAACACTTACCAGAATTTTCGGCCTTCGTCTATGGTCCACCATATCCAGGAATGGGTAAGATTCACACACAGAGTCTATCGTGATAGGATTAGAGAATCCTAAACTAATCATTCAAATTAAGGAAAACAGCAGAACACAGCAATCACAGTGCTACATGCACAGTTCTGGGACTTATATAGTAAGTTGCTGAATGGGAGCAATGTTGGTGTAGTGTGATTGTGAAAAGTTCTGTGAGACAGGTCTGAACAACCTGTGGATTTCCATGTGTTGTAGAACTATATGTACAGGCATATTGGGCCAGATCCAGAGCTACATCCACAAGCAACGCTACGTAAAAACGCTTTGTATGTACTACACATGCGTGCAGCAGATGTTACGACCCGTAACTCTGAACGTACGTACCAGCCTTGTATCAACTGTGTAACTGCGGACAAAGGGGCCTGCCAGCCACCCGACACCCGAAATTACGCTTCGGAGGTGGGGTGAGCCATTTAAATTGTACAGTATGGACGTGCTTCAGCGTGTAATTACGTGCAGCCTTTATGTATGACAGTAGTTACGCATTGAAAAGTTAAGGTAGGGTTTGGAAAGCATAAAACGGCAAAAGTACGTAAAGGGAACATAGGTCTGGACCCAGCCCATTGTAACACTACAAGTTTAGCTCAATTCCCAGAGCATGATGGGATTTGTAGTTTCAGAATAAATGAATAGCTATAGGTCGGTCTGCTTGTTGGTTGCAGCTGGGCAAAAAAAAAACCATTGAATATGTTTTCGCACCTATATATTTAATCTTCGGTAATATGGTACAAATCAGACTACAGAAATCGCAGTACTCACTCAGTGTGATTGCTTTCAGCTGGATGGTGCTTTTCCAATAGCAGAATGGTGCCCCTAGTGTATCATTAATGATTTCTGAACTACTAAACCCATGAAGCCATTTATTTCCTTTAATCACTATGGACCTGATTCAGATATGCGTTCGTAAAAGGACTTACATATGTCAGTTGCGCAAGTCCCCTTGACAGGTAACATCTGTTAATGCACGCGGCAGATGTTGCGTGTCGGAAGTCCTTGCGTGCTGAACTTGGTTCTGTACAGATGGACTTCCATAAAGGGAGCCGGTCCTTTAGATACGCATGCCGAAATCCCGCCACACAGGTGAGGTTAGGCATGCTGATGGAGGCCAGGGGGTGGAGAGCTGCACTTCAGCACAGATCTGCGTTCATACAAACACAGGTCCGTATAACTTAAGGTCCAGAACTCCATAAGAAAAAGGGGAGTGATGGGGCCCTTACTTTCAGATCTACGTGCGTGCGTAAGTCACACGCAAACCTGAATCAGGTTCTGTAACTAGAAATCACCCAATAATGTAACAAGAAATGTGTTCAAAGATGGCGCATCAGTAATTAACTAATTATTAAACTTACTAACAGCAGAGCTGGAAGTGAGGGGGTATATGGGGGGTATACCATCCCGTTACTTCTCCCACATTTAATTGCAAAGCTATAAAACCCCATTCACTTCTATTATTTCTATCTTTTCACACCACCACTTCAACCACTGACTAACAGCACAGTGATCCTCACCATTTCTTATTTCTCTTAAAAGCCTCCAGAATTCCAGTTTTAACCCATCTATTACAGAGGCAGCATTACAGTTTCTATAGAGTGTAAGCCTGTGAGCCGGACCCTTTTACCCACCCAGTCTGTTTGTCACTACCTAGTACCCAGTAAAAGGTTTGTTTAAATTTCAAAACACTATGTAATATAATGGAGCTATATAACACTGTTAATAAATAAAGAGTAACTTTGCCTTACCCGGAGGAAGATAAGTGTATTTTACATTTACCCCTGCACTTTTCATTGTTTTGTGCTTCTCAGTTCTTCCAGTAATGGTTATTGTAAATAGTATACACTAATAAAACTATGGGATAGTGTAGAGAGCTTGATCTGCACGGATGGTTAAATCCAACCCATTTTTCAGCCAAAAGTTGTATTTCATGTGAATCAAGAGATTGTTCTCCATCTCCATGTGCAAATGTCTACAGAAAAAGGGAAGTGCCATTATTTGGTCTTGGGGTAATATACATTTTACTGCCTCTGCATGTGGGCCTGGTGTGCACCTGACACTGCTGGGAAATTGGCTGCATTTGGTAAACACCTCGCTTGGGGATGAGAAGCTCCTCTAGCAGGGGATGCCCGCAAAGATTCTATCAATAAGATCTGGGAGAAATGGCTTGATTGAGTATTATGGAGTTCTAGCTTTACCTGTTGCCGATGTATAAATATTTTTATACATATGTATGTTTTTTCTATATAAGTAAGCCTCTCCAATACTGTTACTATCTCTGTTTATATTTGATGACAGTTGTATACCCTTTCATGGTTTCTCTATGGACACTCCTTCGTATAATGTTTGACCGATAACATACCTATGTTTGTCACTGCACTGTGCTGACCATAAAGCTTAATAAAAATCATTTGATATAAACAAACAAAAAAAAGAAAAAAAAAAAGAAAACATTTTACATGTGTAAAACCACATTCCACATTGTGATAAGAAAGGATACTATTTTGCAATATCCAGAACTGGCCCTTGACCGGACACCAAGACGCACTTGTCGTGATACTGTTTGAAGATGCGCAGAGGACTGTGTGACATCATCACTTGGTCTTGTGAGATCTGTTGGATGGAAACACGCAAAATAAAATACCTTACATGTATATTTTCATACAAACTCCAGAATTCTAAAAGTGGCAAATACCACAAAGGAAACAGGACTGGATCGAGACTTCCTTTCTGATAGCGCACATTGCGCACGCTACACGTTTCCTACAGATCATGCATTCCATTATGGAATGCTCAGGCAGGGCGGTGAGCGTACGCGAGGTACTCTTGGTGGGAGGTGTGCAGATTGTTTAAGCACTTACTTACTACCTTCAGGGATATTTGAAGGGAAAAGTCCATGCAGCTACATAAAATATACCCTCTGCAGTCACTATTTTAATGCTTGGACAACTGTTTTACACATGTGCACACATACACCCAGAAGTCGCTGCTTTGCCCAGAAACCACATGGATAGGGTGCAATTTGCCCACTGTGCAGAGTTCTGCCAATGCCCGTTAGAAACTTCTAATTTAATGAGCACTAACATAAAATAAATACAGCAGAGACTCCCTTTAAGACATTCAGAATGATTTACCCCGGGACAGTAAACGCTTACAGAGCGGATTTATACTATGTACAAGGAAAGGAGCTAAAGGTTTACTCACTGGCACACCAAGTATGTCTGATAGCTGGTCAGCTTTGGTCTGGCGAAGGCAGTTTCCGGCATTGGTGACAAACACTACAGGCACAAAGAATTGTCCCTGGTTATCCACCAGTTTCTGGAAGGCTTTCTTGGCTGCGGGGATCGGGGTCTTTCCTCGGACAAGAACTCCATCAATGTCAAACATGAGGCCAAATGCAGGCTGGAAGACAAAAAAAACCAATAAATACAAGTAGATATCAGCTTGTAAATGATTAATAAAAGGTCTAAAAATTATTAAAAGGTGAATTAAAAAGATAAAACACAACAGCAGCTGTAGCAAAAAGAAACAGTTTAGTGAACTACTGGATAAAAACCGGATCATGGACTGGACTCACAACTACGTGTTTTGGTAAGGTACGTGCCGATTTCTAAGTGCAGCGCTAATGCGCACGCAAAGTAAATATTTTATGCCGTCTACGTGGCGTTTCCTTACGTAGATTGCGTACATGCGGTCTTAGACAACATGTACGCAATCTACATAACAAAGCGCTACATAGATGGCGTAAAATAGTTACTTCGCATGCGCATTAGCGCTGCACTTGTTGTGAGTCCAGTCCCATATGTATACACACTTGTTCTAGATTCTCGTAACAACTGACCTTGTTACTTTGTACAGGCCAAAACATTCACGTCAAATTGATTTACTTCCATAAAATATGAATATAATCGTTCATCTGTACAGGAATATGAACATTCCCGGGGTGAACCATGCTTTAATCTTACAGAGAGACGATGAACTACTATACAAAGCCTACAATTGTTCTGGTAACATTTAACACACCTTTTTTTAATTACATATTAAAATCTGGTTGAAACCGTTCTGAACCCGTAGCTTTACCAATAAATCTGCAGTGTGTTACAAAACAAGCCAATGCTATTAACCCCTATCGAATGGTTTGTATCTTAGTAGAATGCACAGCTTACAGTGACATGGATAGTGCAACACAATAAAAACACGTATTCACAGAACATTTATGTGACAAGGAAAAAGGGAGGGGGTGGGGATAGAGAGGCAGAAGATGGTGAGTGGGCAGTGGTATGCACTTTTGCAAGGGTCTGCGCTTGGGTGGACACGGATTAGGGCAGAGAACTTAGTGTAGGGTTCAGGAACCCCATACGTGAAAGGGGAGTGACAGAAGAGTTCACTTCCTTATACGTGCAGATTTTCAGACCTCTGTGCATCCAAGATCAGGACACATCTCCAGGTAAACATAAATACATTAGACACAGTGTAAAGAAAGGCAACTAAAATGATCCATGGCCTGTGTCACACACAACATACCACACACATAGACTAGAGGAACTAAACATGAATAGCTTGAAGCAGAGAAGAGACAGGGGGATATGATAGCAGCCTTCACATATATCAAAAAGACAATCAGGTACAGGAGACGGCATTTTTCAAAGGAAGATCTGTGTTATAACACAATTTAATATGTATAAACTGGAGGGGTGGTAGATGTACATGAAATGTGTGGAAATTTTACGTCAGTAACAATTAGTTGATAAGTGGAAAATTCTCCCACCTGAGGTGATAGAGGCTAACACAACAGAGCAATTTAAATACGCTTGGGATGAATATGAGGGTATCCTAAACATTAAACTAAATTGAAGGTCAAATAGGGTCAAGAGTTGTTATAGTTTAAATAAAAAAGCCACAAGGCAGCCTGGATAGGCCATCTGGCTCTTATAATCAGTCACATTCTATGTGTATGCTTCTAGATATGCCCAAATTATTTCAAGCACTTAAAATGTAACTGAATTTGTCCTGTCTGAGAGCACTAACGGAGATGTCTGGTTTAGGTGTCCGGAAAACAAAACCCCAGTCATTCATACACACCCCTAACAAACAACACACACACAGCGCCTTTGTATTATGCAGAAATCTGTAAGAAAATTGGTGTATTTAGCATGTCAGGCGGGATGACGAGCGATGACATGTTTTCCACCTGTTAAACATTTCATCATGTGAAGGGAAGGGTTAGTGGCAACACACACGACACTATAACACAATCCTGCGGACAAGGGGTCAAATATTTCCTGCACACGGCAGATTTCTGATCACCCCCAGGTCCTGAATGTCCAGCAGGTCAAAGGGCATGTAACATGACAACACAGAGGTCACACTATTGATATATATAGAAGGATAAATATAAATGGGAAATAAGTCATGTTCCTTTAGGCTCTATAAATGACAATTTCAGGATATGCTTTATATAATTGTACATTTAACAAATATTAAGGAATTTATATATGTACCTAATAATAAACAAAAAAAAATCTCATTGTTTCAATACTTATTTCCAAATTAGTTATTTGTAATTACCTATATCTCCTATAACTTAAATGCCTAAACATTTGTGAATATGTAACAATATGGAGAACACAGAGATTTAAACATTTGTGGTTATACGGGGCCGGATTCTTACTTAATATCGATTCCTTAAGAGCGCAGTTCTAAGAACAGAGCTACTACGTATACGTAGTAACTCTTTTACACTATCGACGTACCATTTCGCTAAGTAGATTGCAGACGCGTGGTCTTTAAAGACTGTGCGTACGCAATCTACGTAGCGAAATGGTACGTAGATAGCGTAAAGGAGTTACTATGCATGTGTGGTAGCTCTATTCTTAGAACTAGCTCTTAATGAATCCGTATTAATTGAAAATCCAGGTCCATGGTCTTTAATGTGAGCATTCAAGAGGCAATCGTCTTCGATAATAAAGGGTTCTATAACTGCATGAGGAAGGGTAGGATATGATTGTTTTTAAACAGGAAACTTTGGTTTACAGCAAAAAAGCCACAAAATCCCAATGCTTCCAAAATCCTATCCAAAAATAGCAATTGTTATTCTTTCCATCACAATCTATTTTAGGCATTGACCAGCACAGACACACACAGATCTCTGGACATAATAAAAAAAAACCTCTCCTATGGTTACAAACATTCGTAGGTTAAAAGTAGTTGAGGTATTTTTCAGTTATCCAATTTAATTGAAGCTGTCAGATTGGGAATAGCATTATATATTGACAGAACAGTGCCATCTATTGATCAGACTAGCGTGAAAATTGTTATATTGTAAAATGATGCCAGTTTCTTTTCCCAAGTTATATATTGAGAAGACGGTATTTTTTCTATATGGTAACATCCATGAATAGAAAGTAGATTTTCAAGAAGGCCACTGAGTATGAAATAAGCCTTGCCTACTACATCGCAAGTATCTAAGGTCTATTTTGTATAATGTGTTATGTAATTTCTGTCAGTTTGACAGAAAATAACCAGACATTAGGCACTCCATATAGTCACATTTAATGTTCTTAGGGTGGGTAAAAGTCCATATGGGCATAGGTCCACCCATCCCCAGGTTCTGCACCCCCTTGTTTCCTATATTAGAGTGTGGGGGAGGATTACCTCTTGTGACAAAGGCTGGGGGGTCTGGCATCTGATTGTCATGTTGCTCATTCATTGTTTTAGGACCTTCTAATCCTTGGAGCACACACATTTGCCTAATGGAAACCGTCTCTTACACTCACCAACATGACATTTATTTGCAAATTACTTGTTACTACAGTGTTTGCTATGCAGATTAAAGTCCTAAACCAATATCAAATAAAAATAAAACACCTGCTGTATCTACTATTAACCTACAGGAAAACCTAACAGGATCAGCACAAAGATCTTTAATGACAACTCACTGGTAGACAATGATGGAGAAAATGTAGCACTGCCAATACCGACAAATTTACATGATATTTTATACTATATTATATATATACTTTTTGTGCTAATATAAGACTTGATTGTAACACTTGCGTAAGATGCTGATTGATACATAATTATATATAGGGAAAACTTCCTGTAATTAAGGTATTGATTGTTTTAAACAACGGAAGCAAATTCAATGCAAGGCCATTTATTACTGTGGCATTATGAACTAGGTAAATACATATCATGTGTATCGATGATATCCAAAACATCCACATCAATTATTATTATTTTATTGGGAAAAAACAAATCAATCAACGTATTTAGCTAACCGATTCAAAGCTGTATACTGAAAACATTGCACTAAGATAGATTAAAATAATGACTCACACAAGGAACACATTAATGAGTAACAAGGAACATAAGCAGTTTATGCATTGATTGCATACAGGAACTGCTTTACATGGATGCTTTCTAGAGGGGACGAATTCCAAAAGGAAGTGACATGTCAGAAGGAAACCAATTAAATGTCATTCATTACTTCACAAAACGGAGCAGAGATTTCAAATTAAAAAATTCACCATTATTTCACAGATGGCTTCAAATAAGAAAAGACCATAAGATTTCCAGAATAATATGCTGTACATACATAACAAAAAAAAACCCAAAAATTATACACAGTTTACAAATATGATGTCAAAATGAACAGAAGTTGTAATTGCCTATCACACACAAATACTGTGCACAAGCATCCCCCTGAAAGAATTGGAACCATTTGTTTCCTTTTGTATTATAAATGTAAATCAGAATCCAAATGACAACAATAAAAATTACTAAAACTTCTAGTATAAAAACATAAATACAGTGAAATCAGGTGCAGCTGATATACAGCCATTGAGTCAACATTCCAGTGAACATCTGCTTAATAAACTACACTGCAAGCTTACAGCATGGATGAACACAATAATAACCAAACACATGAACCTCTTAAAACTGCTACCCACGTGTATTATTTGTCTTAGTGTAATGTATTTTAGGAAAATCTTATGGTAACAAATGCAAACAGTGACATGGGGTGTAAAATGAAGCTGCAGACCTTTCCAAAATCACTTGAATGACCAATCAGACTACAAGGATTACTGGTCAGTGTACATACAGCACAGACTATTATATGATGAATGCATAGATTGTCACTGGATCACTCTCTCTCTCTCTATATATATATCTATAAAGCCCCCATGACCTGTGACCTGTATCTTCAGCATACCCCTGAATATTTTTGTGTCACTGTTGGGTCTGTCGTCTTTGACAACAACAGAACCCCCTTCCTCAGTCCTGGAGGATGCCCCCCACCGGACAAACAACAACAAATAGTACCCAGACCCCCGCCATTACCTGCTGCTCTCCTGCAGCCATGCACATCCCGACCCGGGGATCCCTGCGCAAAGTCGCACGGGTCCCTAAGAGCCGCAGCCCACGACAGAACGACCACAGTCCCTTCATTGTGCCCGAGACCTCGGTCCCGATTCAGTTGTACCCCTGGTGTGACAGGGCCGTGCTGGGGTCTCCGGGCTGGTCGCAGCGCCTCTCTGTAATGAGGGGGGAGTTGAGGGGGTTCCACCTTTCTCCGAGGTCTCTCTGTCTAAGCTGTGTATGAGGCTCCCGGTATATAACAGCTGTGCGGTGCGTGGCAGCCAATGAGCTGCCAGTAGTATGAAAATGAACCAACCAGCGGCGCCAAACACAGCCCACCCCTGCCCCCTCCTCCATGGCTTGGCCAGAAGAAACTTCCGTCCGACACAATACCAGTCTGACCAGTATGTGTGTCACTGGTTTAGTGACACCCCCCTTACATTCTACTAACATCCCTGCAGCCGTATTCAGCATCACTAACGCACATCATAATCATCTCACAGGAAATTACTGCTGCCCATGCTAAGATATGGTAATGGAATTGTGATATAGTAACTATAGAATTGTTAGAATATACATAATACTTAGAATAGAAATAAAAAAAAAAGCCCAAAACAACCTGAGGGGA
>WWET01001200.1:376783-388608 GCA_011038615.1 Limnodynastes dumerilii
ATGCTCAACTTTCCATCCTCCCCCCCTCCCCCCCACTTCTAAATGTCCACTTCGAGCACGGATCTAGCTCATGGGCGTATTCAGAGATCCATTTTTTCCAAAGTAGGCAATTATACGCACGCACGTAGCAAACCAACACCCACCAACGCCCATGACACCCCTCTCCCGGCGGTGCAATCGTAGACATACGCCTCCATAGAGTACCTCTAACTTTACGTGTGTACTTATGTGTGTATATGTATTCCGTACATGCAAATCTATGTAACCGCGCCCTCCAAGGCTCATTTAAAATGCCCCACCCTCTGTCACATTTCCAGTACGTAACTCAATCCCGCCCCTCCGTACGTATGTCTCCAAGTGCTAAAGTACATACGTGCGTATATTCTACATAGCATACGTAAATAAAGTTACTAAGCATGCGCAGTTATACCATACCTATAAATACGCACGCAACTCCACGTGAAAACGGATCTGTGAATACGGCCCCATGTTTCACACATGATCTATCTGGTTTCATGGGCCGGTAGGAGTGGTGACATGTAGTCACTGAGTGGCGTGAATGTGTTCACATAACTTCCTTAGAACTTTGACTTTGATCTCTGATTGGTTGTTGAGTGAACTTTAATGTTCAAACTGATTGGTTGTTATGGATTTCAGTTCAATTCATTCATGCACAGTGCATTGTATGAGATCCCTCTATATCATATACCAGTATAAAACCATTGATTTAAGCAAAGAAACAAAAATACCAATAGAATACTTACAGTAAGCCATAAAACATATTATACTTAGTGCAAAAATGAACATTACTGGGCCACTCATCCAATCTACTTGTCACTAGATGAGCGGCAGATAATATCTTCTTTTTCTTGTGTTTGTCTTAGCCACACCAATAGGAAACTGCTTGTCGTTAGCTGCACTGCTTTTAATGTCAGTATCTCTAGGGATCAAAACAGAAATATATCTTGCGCTGTGACAATCTTGTGCCAAATAATGCGATACAGTCCGTCTTTATCACATAAATCTAGAGGCAATAACAGCATTGTGCGTACAAGTGCTCCAGTGGAAGGAACCTCTGTCAAGATTACGAAAGTAAGCTGCATAGAAAAACAGATCATTGTAGTGAAACTGACAGGTGCCTGTGTATTCTCACCCGATTCCTATTAATGAAAAATAGCTACAGCTATACAAATATATATAGATAATCAGCATTGAAGGCACTCCCAGTCTAAATAGCATTTCAATTGGGATACAATAAAGAATTGAAATGCTATTTAGACTGGGAGTGCCTTCAATGCTGATTATCTATATCTATCTCATATAGGAGACATCAAATGTGTATATGGGCTGAAAAACCTATAGTTCTATAGTTCCTGGCAGTGCTTGAACTTCTACTAATGTAATTGCAAGACTATAAATCTCCATGAACTTGTACGATTTTCTGTGTTTTTATACCACCACTTCTGTACTTCTGCTTTGACCACCTGTTTAAGGAACACAAAATACATAATTCCGTGCTACCAAAGGTGCATCAACACCCGGGAGGTAGGTGCCGATACAAGTTTTACAATTGATAATAGAAAAACTGAAATATTGATCTGGTTTTGTAGAAGAGAGAAATAATTATTTCTATAGCAACCATTGAGAGGAAATCCTCTCAGGGTTAAGTGCTATAATTCACTGATCATACAGTACCACTGATCGGCTGGTATAATTATTTGACTAAGGTCCAGCACAACAGGAAACGAGATTTACTAGAGGTCCAATCCAGAGAAGTGAAGCAGAAAAACAAAATATTTATTACATAAACTGCACTATAATCATTTACTTAGCTCTCTGGAGAATACAATGCACTTGGACTGACCTCAAGACTTTGCTTTGTATTACAGTAAAAGTAGAGATGTTGCCAATAGCAACCAATCAGATCCTAGCTGACATTCTGTAGTATGTAATAGTAAAGTGAGAGCTAGAATCTGATTGGTTGCTATAGGCAACATCTCCACTTTTCACCGTAGTTTAGTAAATCTGGCCCTAAGATGGATACATTTGCACTGGATCCCAAACCACTATGTGATTTGTCTGTTGCTCATTCAGGGAAATGGAGCATGTTTACCTGTTGACATAACTACAAAACCACTTCTTAATGGTGTTCAGTTCACTTTAAGTTTAGTTTTCTAATCAACCAATCTGACCAACTGTCTTTAGGAAAGAGTTGTAAAAATATACAATGTTTCTGTGTAATCTTGTTATATCACAGACTGGTAACAGAATCTGTGAATTTCCGCCCTATTAAGAGGTTTATCGGTTTACCTCCACCCCTTATCATTAAGATATGTTAATAGTCTGGCAATTCAGGCAACTAAAGAATTGATTAAACAGGCCACACATTGTCCCAGCTCTTATCTTGACTGTCTTTGCTTATATCTAAACAATCCAGAGCAATGTGCAGGGAATGAGAGGGAAAAGGTGGGAAATGTAATTTTAACAAAATCAAGCTTAGGAACACCTTTAGCGTGAACATTTTGCATTAACTTCTTAAAAATATACACATTTTCACTATTCCCTATAAAATAAATCTAAACACAGATAGGGACATCGGAGCAGATTCAGAGTTTGGGAGTATAGGGTAAAAAAAAGTTGCAAGTGTACAGCCCGGCTAATCCATTTTTCAAAGTAAAGGGTGTTAATTTATAATCTTTTGCATGCAGGAAAAAATACTATACATTTATGCATAAACCTCAAATACTGCAAAGATTTATGTTTATTCCAATAAATAGAGTTGGTCTAAGAAACTTCACTTCTCAATTCTAATTCTGGTTTCGTAATTTAAAATTGCCTCCCCTTTCAACATGGTATTGCTCAGGTCTACACTTGCACCTAAAAATAGGTGTACGTGCAACCCTGAATCAGCCCCACCATGCTTCCTCTTTCTCTACCAGTCAACCCGCAATAAGTTTAATGCCATCGCAAAACCCAATCACAAACTCACTAATCACCTTAATAATGTTGAATCTGCAAATCACCAGAACCCCACCCCCAAAACGTCTGTTCCTGTCTTACAAAGGTAACGAGAAGCAAATATTGTGGTATAGCTGAAGTCCAGAGCTCAGACCAACAACTAGCAGTTACAGATGGCAGCTTTGTCATCATAAAAGCATTATGTACTAACAACACCAGTACAGCAGGGTTTAGCAAGTCACTGAAGACACTTGCTATGGCGCAGGAAGGACACTACCCTAACTAGTACAGACATATGATGTAGGGCCCAACCTTAAAGCTAGGTCATGCCCTCACTGTGCTATGCTAGAGATCAGAAGCTATCCCCAAAGGCTGGATCCAGTCCTATAGCTATTACATCTAGTGAGGTCAAGGGGGGAGATAGAAAATTTCTGACATAGTTGTAAGCGTTGCTGTAAAGTGTAGTGACTGAAGCTGGCCATACACTAGAGCGATTATCTGCCCCATCACCCAATTATTGGGTGATCGGACAAATAATCGCTGTAGTTAGCGGCCAAGATCAATTTTTCAAACATCAAATAAACGCAGCAGAAACGCTCTGTTACGATTATTTAATCTTTCAACACGTTTGACTTAAATCGGAAGCAAGCTGAATGGCTCCCTATTCTTTAAAGCTGCTGCTTTATAGCTATGTACAAAGCTGCTCTGATAGCTGTGAAGGTATACTTTAAAGCTGTCAGAGCAGCATAGTACATAGATATACAATAGCGGCTATTGCAGGAGTAGTGCAGACAGTGTGAAGCGCGGCTTCGGCTGATTCTTATCTGTATTACTGCATACAATAGCCGCTGCTGTATATCTATGTACTATGCTGTTCTGACAGCTTTGATGGTATGAATCAGATCAGCATAGTATTAGCCCTGCCTCCCCCCCTTCCCCCTCTCTCTTCTAGGATTATAGGTCCCAGCAGAGGAAATGTATGGTGCCAATAACAGGACACTTCCCTAGCGGGAAATCTTGCAGTTTATTGGCCTACCCCCTGCTGGGGCCAATAATCGTCCTAGTGTATGATCAGTCTAAGGATAAAGGGTCACACAAAAAGTTTTACAATCCGATATTGCTGGTGTGTAACTGAATAAACAAAATGTAATTTGCAGTCATTTGATTAGCACTGCTGAAGCAATAATGTGTCTGCACTAGGTTTGCAACATTTGTATTCTAGAAGCTATAATTAACCCAATTAACTTAACTTAAGTAACCTATTAAGCTATATAATCAACATCCTGGTTATATTACCCAACACGTACTAAGACATTACTATATAGAAAAAAAATCAAGCCAAGAAGTACAAAATTGTTCTATATTTTTTCTGTATTGAATTTCTGTACAAAATGTAAAAAAGGGGAAAGAATGGGACAATTTACAAGGACCTGCTATATTGCTGCATCTAGTTACAAGCCTATATCCCTAATAGACGTTTAGCATCTTCACTTTGAGCCATGAGAGTTTCGCTGGCATATTTCTGAAAAAGTTCCATTTTCTTCCGTCGTATCAGAGCTTCCTCAATCTGCACAGACAAAAGAAGAGTAATAAGTGTGACTTGATCATCAGTATTACATATATATATTAAATAAATGTATTTGAAAAACGTGTACAATATTTAATATGATGTTAGAATTTAGAAAATCTGAAATGGCATAAAAAGGAATTGCAAAAGAATATGTGCAACAAAATGATACCAAACTAACGGCTTCCAGTCTGATAGTTCATATGCCAATACATATCAAATATGGCCACACATGGGCGGGCAAGACCATGTGACCACGCCTTATTAAATTACTAATTAACTGGTGCAATAAAAAAATATTTAATAGTCTTCATCTCAATTTCATAAAACACAAAGTGGGTGGGGGTCAGAGAACCGCGAGCTAATGAACAAATAATATATTTCCCTCCAATTACACATTTCTACAGACATTGGGGTAGATCCAGACCTAAGTGCTTGTTATGTTTCATCGTGTAACGTATTTACACTAGCTTATGTTCTATGCACTCCCCTAATCCCTCCCTTCACTCGTACGTACTTTGGGCGTCTTAACTTAACTTTTCAAAGCGTAAGTACTGACGTAGGTAATAGATTCACGTACATAACGGCCTAACCCGGCCCATACTGTTTGATTTAAATGCCTCCCTTCACCTACCAAACATAACTACTATAACATAACTACTACTTCGTTCGTAGTTACGCTGATGGTGCGTATGTTCAGAGTTACATGGCGTAACATCCGCCACGTGCATGATTTTACATCAGCGGCTAGCGTAAAATTGCTAGCTTATGTAGTTTAGGATCTGGCCCATTGTCACCAGTAGCAAAACATTGCTTTATTTCTTAATGAAACAACGCGGTCTTGTGAAAACTTGGACATTACCTCTTTTTGAGATGGTACAGGAACATGAGCGATAAATTTCTGCTGTCCTTCCTCTCTTTCCTTCTCACTGTCACTGTCTTCTCCAGACTTGAAAAAACACAAAAAGTCATACTGGTCATTTTAACACAAAGTCCAAAACAAACACAATGACAGAAGATATTCCCATCACGTAGCCGACTGCATTTGTGGTTTCCTTACACCTAACTTACATACAAAGTTGACCTAATACAATAAAGGAAGTTCTGTTTTGATGCATAAGAATAGAGATCTGTCTTCTCCTAAACGTCCCTTTTGTGTAAATCTGGGATCTAAGGCATTATTCTAAACACTCTCCTAGACTAGTAGTGGGCTTCACATGTGGACATCCTGATGACAAGACCTCACAGAAACTGAGGTGTGAAAACTACAAAGGGAGATCTATGGAAAAAACCAGCACGGAGCCACGAGAGAGTCGTGAGTAAAGGAAGTGATTCTTGTCAAGTGTTACATCCATTTTACTTATGAAAATGAATTTGTTATGTATACAGAAACTCATGTTCTAACTCAAAGTAAAACAGAATGGTGCCAAGCTTATAGATAAAGCTCTTTAATATATTACGAGAACGGACATTGCAAAACTTATATCAATAAGCAAACACTGAGTATAAACATTGCATGAGTACATGTGGCATTTTGATGACCATTGAGTCTGTTTTATTTCAAGCCGTTCCAAGCACATGACCAAATCACATTGTGCCCTCATCACATGACACCAATCTTTGCCATCCAAATTTTATATCACGCTCGCAACACATGCATACAATTTACAACATGCTAACAGAGCCAAATCTGTGACTAGGAAGCTGAAGTCCTGCAATATGCCAAAAAAGGGTAAATGCCTGTCCTGGGTGGACAGAGGGTCAACAGTCTAATTTATTTACTCAGATATAAAGCTTTTAAGAGTCTGTTTTATAAATGTTTCCCCATTATAGCCAAGTTAAGACACCTTGGGCTCTATTTACTTACCTTGTTCATTCTCTGTGAAGGAAGCTGCATCAGGCTCGCTTATCATCGCAGCAAACATGGCAGTTTCCTTCACATTATTTACTAATACTCACCCCTCTTCTGAGGTCCCGCGATGAGCCGCGAGTCGGTGCTGTGATCCTCCTCCGTGCGATCCCTGAATGAAGTACTGCACATGCGCAGTATCTCTCAATCAGGACTTAGAAAAATGTCAATGCCGAATTGAGAAACACTGCGCATGCTCAGGACATGAGAAACACTGCACATACGCAGGACATGAGAAACACTGCGCATGCACAGGACATGAGAAACACTGCGCATGCACAGGACATGAGAAACACTGCACATGCACAGGACATGAGAAACACTGCACATGCTCAGGACATGAGAAACACTGCACATGCTCAGGACATGAGAAACACTGCACATGCGCAGGACATGAGGAACACTGCACATGCTCAGTGCTTCTCTTTAGGCA
Source organism: Limnodynastes dumerilii (assembly GCA_011038615.1). NCBI lineage: Eukaryota > Metazoa > Chordata > Amphibia > Anura > Limnodynastidae > Limnodynastes > Limnodynastes dumerilii. The sequence goes on from WWET01001200.1 coordinate 383,651, forward strand.
CTTTGAAATTTTTCCAACTCCTGACATGAGAAACACTGCGCATGTGCAGTGTATTCATGCCGGGACCGGACAGCTGCAGCCCAACGGGACGCCCCAACAGGTGAGTTTAATCTTTTTTTAATCTTTATTAAGTTCATTTTTTTTTTTTTTTTTACCCCCCACAGTATCTCTATGTATTCTGGCGGTCTCCCCATACATAACCCCCTTTTCCTCCCTCAGCTATTAGGGGGAGGAAAAGAGGGGTATATTGCCGAAATACTTACCCCTAACGCCAGTCTGAGCTGGCGATAGTCTAACGCCGGGAGCGGAGTGTAAAACTCCGCTCCAACGTTTTGTAAATATGCTTAACTTCATTTTAATGTGATAGGGCCAGTTTTGAAGTGAAAACTGGCCCTATCGCACTAAAATGATCTTTGTAAATAGACCCCTTGATTTTATACTATATAATGTGTGATGTACTTTACCCAGCTGAGAGAAAAAAAATAGCTTGTTATGCACACTAATGAAATGTCTATCTGAACAATTATTAGTTCTTATTTTCATCCTGTATCCTCGGCTCATGAATACTCAGCTCTGAAGACACATTCCAGTATAATCTGTATATAAAAGGCAACCAGTTGTCTGTCATGTGCAATGTAATTGTATTATTATTATCACTGTAACTGGCTAAGACTGTCTGGCTATCCCTCAAGATTACGTTTAATTGATAAATAAGAAACCTTATTTAACCTCTCTTTTTTCTCCTTTATAGAGGTTAACAATATGAAGTGCACGTGTCACCTACAATGAAGCCAATATGCAGCTTGAACAAGAAAATAAATTCACAAACCTACAGCCAATCAAGTCATTAGAGTCTAGGCTGATTAATGATGGATGGTGCATATTGTTCCATATCACAAAATATTACTAAATACTACTGGATTGAAAGGTATATATACTGATTCGATTAACAATATGTATTCGCTGTGTTTTGGCCACAGCAACATATAACCCCTCCCATCTTGTATCACCTCTTGAACCCCACAACTGAAAGACTGCGGGGTGTTTAATTTGCATTATAGCCAGAAGTAATATATAAGAAAATGCAATATAGATTTTTTTTTTCCCAATGTTTATTAAACAGTGGAAGTTAAACTAAGCGTTTTAATAACAAAAGCTTTATTCTCATATTATGAACGAGACGGTCTCAATTTTTTTTTTTTTTGGGGGGGGGTAACAGTTACCCACTATGGAATCAGGTCAAGTACCACTTTTGCAGATCATGTAGACACATTTATTCAGTCCTCTAGAAACTTTATTAAACATGACCACTGTCATCTGGTATCACACCTGGTTAAAGTACAAGTACTGCCCCTCATGCACCTCTTTTCATTAACCTAAAAAACTGATCTGAGCAGCTTCCATTTTGCGTATAGAGTACAAGTACAGCTGCTACCTCCTGACAAGCCTGCCCAGATGACCTGATTACCAGACAGTGGTTCGAGTACCACTGGTTGAGAACACCTGCTATAAACCATTGCTTAATACAAACACATTATTTGACCTGTGTTTAAAGGCAAGGAATTTCAGAGGAACTAAAACATTAACTGAAAACTGTGAGAAACAAATACAACCATTGTATCCCAGGATGGATAAGGGAACATTAAAAGATATAAAACTTATAATGAAGTGGAAATAAAGTTTCAAGCATTCCCCCTACCTCATCTGCAGTCACAGCATAGATATTCACTTCCTCCTCTTCCTCATGCTTCTCTCCGGAGGGTAGTTGAGCTTTCTCCATTCTCCATTTCTCTATGGACGCTGCAATTGCTGGAAAGAGGTTACAAGAGGAGATGGATGCACTCCTAATCATATGGCAATGAGGCATTTCCATTTTGGCATGTGTTTAAGATCAGGTCACAGATGGAAGGGCAACACTGTATAAAGTGTTTAATTCATGTTTAAAACATGTGCACGCAATTATCTGTGGCATGTAATACTTTTATAGTACTTCATGTTTCCAAGATATTACCTCTTTTCTCTTCCTCTTGCTCTAATGGAACCAATATACCATCATCTTCATCTCTGTAGCCATAATACTCAGCATCAATCTCTTTCATCAGTTCAGCGCGTGTTTTACGTGGTGGAGGAACAGCTAGAAAACGAGATGTGTCCAAGTAGATGCAAATTAGATGTTTAAAGCTACCATTTTCAAGGCAAGCATCGCCACTGGTACTAATGAAACCACTAATAAAAATATGTCCTAATTTGTTTGAACAAAAACTTTTGTTTTTCTTATAAACAATGAAGAGTACAGTCATTGCAAGAACACAACACTACTAAACAGAAAGATAGTATGTTCTCAAACTATTTGATAAGTTATTTTGAGTACTTGCTATCAAGTTCTACACTAATGCTGACCAGACGTCGCACCCATAAAATGGATTCTGCATTCATTTTACCTCATAAAACAATATGAATGTATTCAAGCTCTAGGCAACAAGGACATGAGGGAATATGTACAAAGGTTACAAAAACTGGAAAGGCACAAGATGCTCTGTGTGTTTTGGCAGGGTCTAACATAAAAAGTAGCAGCGCTACTATAAATAATATAAATAAAACAAATTAGGGCAACTACGTATAGTAAAAACTTGACATTTACTTATTTTTATTTCTTACCAGGTTTTTATATAGCACCATCAGATTAAGTAGCGCTTTACAATTTTACAATCATTGGGCCAGATCCAGAACAACGCTTGTGAGCGAATTTACGCGTGGCGGAGACGTAAAATCGGCTTTTGGTAAGTACTGCGCATGCGCGCCATAGAAAATACGCTCAGTAACATAGCGTAATTGTGAACGTATGGGCCATTCACGTACGTGTCACGTAAATACTTACGCGTGGGCGTGCCAATTTTACGTGAGTCCAAAATACGTCTGAAATACGTTAAGTAGGCGGGGGGTGGTATTTAAAGTGTACAGTATGGGCGTGCTTAGCTGCGTAAATACGTATTGCCCATACGTACGTGTGCGGATCACTGCGGTTACGTTGCTAAAAGTTAAGGTAGGGTTTGAAAAGCGTATCTTGACAAAATACGTACATTCAAGGGGTGTGCCTAGGGGAGTGTATAGAAGGCACGCACACGAAAATACGCTACGCGAGTAAACGTACGGCAAACGTAGTTCTGGATCTACCCCATTGTAACAAGACTGGGTAGTAACAAACAGACTGTGTAGCTAAGAGGGCCCCGTGCACAGACTTAAAAGCTATAGGACATTGGGGATTGATACATTGGGGCAAGTGCTACATATACTTTATCATACTAATTGGGCCAGCCAGGTTGTATGACATTAAAAAATATAAATCACATGATTGAGCATGTGTACTAAATGAAATAAAGAAACTCAGCGTGATAAGATAACTGCTCAATGAATGAGAATCTCATCTGAATAATAGTTTACGGACTTGACTCAAATTACACAATTCTCAACGGTTCATTTACACAGCGGATATAGCTAAATAGAGTTCAGCAGAATGATTTTAACCAAGTTATAATAAATCACATTACAATATATGTACATTCATCAGGCATTTTTAAACAGACATACTGTTGTTATACTTGTCCTGATATGCTTAATTAAACACACCCCCATATAGAGCATGGAGAAAATTGTTCTTAATTAAATAGTTCAGATACTTTTAGCTCTAAAAGTCAATGAAAAAATGTGACATAGCTGATAAATTGAATGGGATTATTAAAAGCAGGAATTTTTTTTTGTTAGCATGAACTGTAACATAAAAGATGATATTTACTATTTCTAGGAGATGAACTGCAAAATGATCCATTTAAAGCTTGTGGACACTATCGCTGGATAGATCTACACACTTCCCGACAATCAGGGTAATCTCCCTACTGCCCACTGTACACATCCTAACAAGGGACCTGATTCACACTTAAGAAGCTTCTGCTTAAGTGCGTGTCTTGGAGAAATGACCTACTGCGGTCTTTAAAAACTGCACGCAGGGATTTACGTCCATAGAGGCGGATTTATGCCGCCTCGGGGCGGTTCTAGGAAGAAGTGGGAGGGGCGAGGTATGTATATTAGCTGGGGAGGGCGGGGAGGTGTAATGTTCATACTAACATTGCACGGAGATATAAGGTAGCCCTATGGCACTCGTAAGTGGCGGGTTGAGGGCTGGAAGGGAGAGATAGGTGCGCATCTGCCCGCACTTAACTCACTCCTATCTGTGAATCCGGTCCAAGATTAGCAGAGCTGGTCACATCGTCCATGCTCATCGGGTCAGGCTTTTGTCAGCATGCACTGAACAATAACAATAATAATATAGGGCTGGAAAACCCCTCCTTCTGCTACAGCAGCACATGCGCAGGTCCTGCAGTACCAGAATGAACCATGACGGAATTCTGGATCCTGAAGATCTAGATCCGTCCTGTTAGGCATTCTGACAACGGGGTGGGTCAGGGCTGGAAGTGTAAGCGTGGGGAGCGTGTAAATTGTATAGGAAGGGATGGCTTCAGCCTTTACACACAATTCACATTTCCGCACCGCTCCCATTTTATATGTGGACGGTGTTTTTAAACAGATCTTCCTAATAAGTTCTCATGAAGTGATCAGACAGAGAGCACTTACGTTCTTTTTCAAATAGCTCACGAACACCTGGTAAATCTTTGGCAGCCCCAAAATACTTATAACCTCGATTTCCTGGGACTTCCTTCCCTTCATGGTCGAGCATCTTGGGTCCTATACGCTTAAAGTATTAGGAAAGCTTAAGTCAATATAAACATGTTAAGAATATCAGAACACACACACACAAACCTTTTACAGGCATAGGACTGGATTCTCAACTACGATGTCTTTTACTTACGTGCCTAGTTATAAGTGCAGAGCTACTGCGCACGCGTAGTAACTATTTTACGCTATCTACGTAGCGTTTTGTTACGTAGATTGCGTATATATAT
>WWET01001200.1:393087-406317 GCA_011038615.1 Limnodynastes dumerilii
TCCACATCCTGACTGCCCTTACTGTGAAGAACCCTTCCCTGGCAGTGACTTCACATCCTGACTGCCCTTACTGTGAAGAACCCTTCCCTGGCAGTGACTTCACATCCTGACTGCCCTTACTGTGAAGAACCCTTCCCTGGCAGTGACTTCACATCCTGACTGCCCTTACTGTGAAGAACCCTTCCCTGGCAGTGACTTCACATCCTGACTGCCCTTACTGTGAAGAACCCTTCCCTGGCAGTGACTTCACATCCTGACTGCCCTTACTGTGAAGAACCCTTCCCTGGCAGTGACTTCACATCCTGACTGCCCTTACTGTGAAGAACCCTTCCCTGGCAGTGACTTCACATCCTGACTGCCCTTACTGTGAAGAACCCTTCCCTGGCAGTGACTTCACATCCTGACTGCCCTTACTGTGAAGAACCCTTCCCTGGCAGTGACTTCACATCCTGACTGCCCTTACTGTGAAGAACCCTTCCCTGGCAGTGACTTCACATCCTGACTGCCCTTACTGTGAAGAACCCTTCCCTGGCAGTGACTCCACATCCTGACTGCCCTTACTGTGAAGAACCCTTTCCTTTGCTGGTTGTGAAACTTCTTTTCCTCTAACCTTAGTGGGTGCCCCCTTGTCCTGTGTACAGTCCTTGGGGTAAAAAGTTCCTTTGAAAGTTCTCTGTATTGACCCATGATGTATTTGTATATATTGATCATATCTCCTCTTAGACGTCTCTTTTCTAAAGTAAACATGTCTAAACTGGCTAGCCTTTCCTCATAGCTCAATGACTCCATACCCTTTAACAATTTTGTTGCCCTTCTCTGAACCCTTTCTAGTTCCAATATGTCTTTTTTATGGATTGGTGCCCAGAACTGAACTGCATATTCTAGATGAGGCCTCACCAATGATTTATATAGTGGCAAAATTACACAGTCTTCCCTTGCATCTATTCCCCTTTTTATGCATGCTAATACTTTATTGGCCCTTGCAGCTGCTGCTTGGCATTGAGCACTATTGCTAAGTCTATTGTCCACAAGCACTCCCAAATCCTTCTCCATTAAAGATTCTCCTAAATTTACCCCATTTAATTTATAGATTGCATGCTTGTTTTTGTTCCCTGCTTAATCTTACATTTATCTATGTTAAACCTCATCTTCCAGTTTACTCAAGTTCCTCTGCAAAGACACTACATCTAGTTCAGATTCTATTACCTTACATAGTTTGGTGTCATCTGCAAAAATGGAAACCTTGCTCTGTAAACCATCATCAAGATGTAGATATTAATATATTAATACAAGATATTAATATATTAAAAAGTAGAAGTCCCAGCACAGAACCTTGAGGTACACCGCTTAAAACTATTGACCAATTAGAAAAAGTTCCATTTATCACAACTCTCTGTTCCCTATTTTCCAACCAGTTTTTGATCCAAGTACAAATGTTGTTTCCTAGACCCAGTTCCCTTACTTTGTGGACCAATCTATTGTGTGGCACCGTATCAAAGGCTTTTGCAAAATCTAAGTAGACTGCATCTGCTGCACTACCCTGGTCTAAGTTCACTAACTAGCTTTCTCATAGAAGCATTAGCACTAACATTAGGTTAGTTTGACATGACCTATCTTTCACAAATCCATGCTGATTCTCACTAATAATCTTATTGCACATCAAGAAATCCTGAATATTATCCCTTTGTATACCTCCCAGCAGTTTCCCAACTATTGATGTCAGACTTACAGGTCTATAATTACCCGGTTGTGATCTTATTCCCTTTTTAAACAACGGCACTACATCTACTTTGCGCCAATCCCTTGGTACGCAGGCTGATGAAATTGAGTCTATGAAAATTAAAAACAACGGTCTAGCAATTTCCATAAGAACCCTTGGGTGTATGCCGTCAGGGCCTGGAGCTTTTGTTTGCTCAATGTAAAGTTTGCCATGAATCATTTCTTTGTACACTTCCATAAATGAATGCAGCATTTATTAACCAACTTATTATAAGACCACAACATTATTAAGTCAATATCTTCTGATGATCACATACCTGACGCCTCCACTTCTCTGCTTTAGGTAACTCATTACACTCGGAGGCAAGAAACGGTCTTCTTTCCTGATAAGTAAACAATAAACCAGATTAAGCAATAACGCAAACAGTGTAGTGTGCTTTGATTTCAGCTCATTTATTGCCTAGTTCCAAATATATGTACGAGTGAGTCAGCTAGGGAACGTACATTTCTCTCCATTCCAGAGTGCTTGTTCATTAATCCGGATCATTACCTGTCTATGGCCTAAAACTCATCACCTGAAATGGGTTATTCTGAGAGCAACATATATGAACCGGATCCAGGCCCCCGCACATTTTCCGTACGTGTGGGGGTCTGTCCGTCTGCATGAGAGAAGGGAGCGAACTTTGCACCTTGAGTGTGTAAGTGAAGTGCTGGATGCAAGTCTGGATACGGGCCATTCCTTCACTGCTACTGACGCCAAAAACTGATCTACACATACTGTCAGTGTGGTCTAATAACACAGATTACACAACAGGAGAGTCATATGTAATCCCAAAGGGATTTCCTTAAAGAATCCAGCAAGCTATTTTGGGTTTTCTGATGGAATGGAAGATAACAGTACAAGATGTCTGGGGACACACAGGAGTGCACACCATCTGTCATGGAGGTGTTCATTCTGGTCAAATCTAACTAGCACAGTCTATTGTGTTGGACATTTGTGATGGTTTTTTTAAATTATATTTATAAACAATTCAAATATGTTTATGGACAAGACCATTAAGCACAATATAGAATGCACTGTATTAACACAGGTCTCCGTTTCTCTAAACTCATATCCATTATAAAAACAATCCTAGACCGCTAGACCAGAAGCTGTCAAGGCCCAACATTTACAGCAACTTATTCACTATTTTGTGCTTTCAATGTTGGCACCCGCTAAAATTAACCATTTTATATAAAAACCGGTCAATCTAAGCATTGCTCTGAACTATGGAAATTTAATAATAAAAACATTCTCAGTGCAGACGTGTCTCAGACATCTTGCAGATGAAATATACTAGCTGTCATTCCATGACGCAGAATTACTTAAATGGGCAAGTTTTTCTCTGATCCTTCTGAATTAAAGTAGGACAATGGCCATCAAAAGGCTTTTACACTTGCTGATAAAAGCACCATGTAGAAATGTTAAAGAGACTGCAAGTGTTTAATAACTGTATACAGTCATTGTATAACTTTAAGCACCTTACCTTCACTTTTCCTTCCTCAAGCTGCGCCTGGCGAAACCTCGCCAAAGCCGTCCTGGAGGGAAATAGTATCAACAGAAGTAATCAACAAACACCATACGGTTATACATACATTCTAGCTTAAAACAAACAAAAGTGTTTTAATTACTACGTAGAGAAATGGTACGTAGATAGAGTAAATAAGCCACTACGCATGCTTAGTAGCTCAATTCTTAAAACAATGTCCATACGACGAAAACTACGTAACAGTGAATCCGGACCTAAGTCATGATTTATAATGAACTTTTAGTAATCTCAATAACTTATATAGATTCAAGAGAGCTGTAATTCATTGAACTATACTTATCTCCAATATTTATTATAGTGTTCTACCACTTATATAATCTACGATGCAACAAACTTGCAAGTATTTAAATATGTATCTCAACCAATGAAGGGCAAGCACTAGTTTAGGGAATCTAGGCAAGGCAGAAAAACATCAATAAGCACCATACTACGTCGTTCAGATTAAAAACATGCAAAAGTCGCAGACTTCAATAAAATTCTAGTAGAAATAGATCTATTAACATTAAGGGCCAGATTTACAAAGCTGCGGGTTTGGAAACGTGGAGATGTTGCCTATAGCAACCAATCAGATTGTAGTTTTCTTTCACTTTCTTTTTACATACTAGAGAATGTCAGCTAAAATCTGATTGATTGCCATGGCCAACAGCTCCACTTTACCAAACCCGAAGCTTAGTAAATCTGTCCGTAAGACTTCTATATAAAAAAAAAAAAAAAAAAGTGTGTGTCTTATAAAAAAAAAAAAAAAGTGTGTGTCATATATAAGATCAACTCATTTAGCTTCAAGCAGCATTTAGCTTCAAGCAGCAAGGGGCATGACAATTAGAACTCCTTCATTAAAAGATACTTTAACAATAAACCTGGTCCATGACTGAATTATTTATGTAAATAATTATTTTTCTGTCAACACATTATACGTGACTGTATTTTAATTTTTTGGGCACAAATTCGCATATATAAGTCAACAATAATCTCTGCTAGAGATAAATATTCATGCAAACAATGTGACAATACCAATTTTATTGAGCCAAGCTACACTATTTATATAATATAAGAGATTTGATAATTGTTTGCAACACATCTAAAAGGTAGCAAAAACAAATTAGATTCTGATCCAGAGCTGCACTTACACCTTTTTTTAAGGGCAAAACAAGTGTAATTTTAGATCTAAACAAAACCATGTTGAACTGCATGGGGAGGCAAATCTTAACTATGAAAAAACAATTAGACATGAGCGGTGAAGTATCTTAGATCAACTCTAATTTACAGATTAAATATAAAGTTATGCAGTATTTGCATAGGCGCAAAAGCTAAATATTCTTCCTGCATGCAAAAGCATTGGAATTAGCAAAATGATTTAGCTGAGCTGTACACTTGCACCCGTTTTGCTTTTACTCCCAACACTGGATCAGCACCTATATAAGTAAAGCAGGCAATTGTTTGCTTTTTAATCACATTTTCAGACTTAATTTACGGTTTATTTGCAATGATATTAGATAGTGACAATAGCTGAACATGTACTACTAGTAACAATGGAAATGAACATATGTAATGCCCTATCTCTGCTCAAGGGCATGGACGGTAAAAACAACACTATCCAAGTCAACTGTAAAGCAATAACATCATGGATACTTACATGGCTTTCTCTGCATTTCGAGCCTGTTATTAAGAAATAAAATACATTTTAGTATCAGTCACAACTTTATTTGAGAGTGCACAGTATATAAAAGTAAGGGGTCTATTTATCTGTTTGTTTCCCTGTGAAGGAAGCTGCATCAGGCTGGCTTATCTTACTGCGAGCCTGGCAGCTTTGTTCCCAGTACCCACCCCTCCGGCCAGGTGCCACAATGATCTTCCATATGAAATATGAATGAAGTCCTGCGTAGACACTCCATTGCAGGATTTTGAAAAAGTCTTGTCATGAAAAACACTGCATGTGCTGTGTGTTCATGCCTGGATTCTGAAATTGGCCCCGAAGGGGTAAGTCCTGCTTTCTTTTTTTTTTTATTATTTTGCTTTATACATATATATATATATACACATACATACATTCCGGCGGTCTCCCCATACATACCCCTTTTTCCTCCCCCTAACAACAGCTATTAGAAAAAGGAAGAGGGGTATATGGGTACATCGCTGGAATACTTACCCCGCTGTTTTTACGCCAGGAGCGGAATGTAAAACTCTGCTCTGGCAGTTTGTAAATATCAAAAAGATCATTTTCATGTGATAGTGCCAGGTTTCAATTCAAGGCTGGCACTATTGCATGAAAATGATCTTTGTAAATAGACCCCTATGTATCTACCATAAAGTAACAGATTTTTATATATTACACACAAACACAAAATGAGCAACCCCAGCACTCTTGCAATTGACCAGCAACAAACCATGACATTCTATCTTTAAAATAAAATTCAAAGATGTGTTACATACATTTGATTTGCAAATATGTGATAAGTCGCCAGTCACTTAAACTGTCAAGAGTACCAACCTTGGGTCATATATTATGTATTTTTTAATTAAGAGGGGGAGGGGGAGAGAGAGAGGGAGGGAGGGAGACACTGCATTGCGGGTTTTACTCCAAGCATGTCATAAAGCTCGTGTACAATACATAAGGTCTATGACATGCTTGCAGCTGTGGCTACACGGCAACGAGACAGGGCTCCTTAGTTAACCTCTTTATTTATATGACGACATACATATGTACAGGTACAGCATCATCCTTGTAGGATAATAATCTCACCATTGCCGGCAATGTAACCAGGTACAGCCAGCGACAGCAAAACGAGTCCTGTGAGAGTAGCCGACGCGCAGGAAATGACGACACGACCACAGCGCGATCATTCCATGTAGTTGTACAAAGGCCTGGCTGTCAAGCTGTCGCAGCGCTTAGCGCCACCTGCTGCTCAGACTATATCACTGCAGCGCTCATTACTGGCTGCTGTTCTTATCGGTTCTCACTACAACCTGCTATTTATTAGTAATCACCGTCAATTGTCCCTGCAACAACAGTATAGTGTCCAGTGCCATCTATTTGGATTATATATATATTTTTTTGACACTTGTTTTGTTTGTGTAGCTGCTGAAATGTATTATTATTATTGTTGTTATGATATAATAAAATTGATGTATTTATTAAACTTTATTCATATGCAGTAAAGCTCCAGCTTTTAAGTTTTTTTAACCGCACTAGTAGATATATGCCTGACGCCCAGTGCTGATGGGGGTGAAGTGGCCAACGAAGGTTGGCCAAGGACACGAGACAAGCAGAAAATTGTAACAGTCTCTTACCTTGCATTGGACTTCTAGAGTTAATATGTCTCTTTCTGTGGAAGCCAAAGTATTCCTCTGTGTGAGTATTTGCATCAATGGACAGGTTCTTCTCACCTGAGGAAGAGGTGAGGGGACACAGCAGTCTACTTAGACTACTTAGTCTAAGTAGTCTACTTAGAGCAGTTATGAGAGTAGACACTAGTTTTTCTTACGTGCGGTGGTCTGGCAGTATGCATGAGAGAGGGGAGTGAACTCTCTCTGTAAATTTCCTCTCTTTTGCGGCCTTTATGGCAGTTACGCTGTCTTACGTCTGCCCTAACTGAAACATGCAGATCAGTGGACCGTATGACCACTGATCTGCACGTATTTGGGAAACCCATCCCACAATGTACAATTTACATGCTTTCCCCGCCTACCTTTGCGGGCGGAGGGCAAGCACAACCCCTTATTGCGAATTTTCTAATATACGGGACTAAGTTAATAAAATGCAGGTAACATCTGGAGGGTGCTTGCGGGGTGCTAGACGTAAGTCAGGGTCTGGTCCTAGCTGAGGAAGTAAGTTCCTCCATAGTGAGATAGAAATTAATGTGATCAAATTAGTTTGTCACTGAGGGTACTGTGGTTGATTCTCGGTTTAGTGCTTTGGCTGCATTGATGGTGCTTCAAAAGATAATTTTTGTAGGTTGACATAGCAGAATAGTAACCAATTCTGGTCCTTCATGAAGTCCTGAGTCCCAGAGATTTTCCTGACCAAGTCTGCAGAAGTCCCACCCCATATCACGTTTCCAGAACTGTCAGGGAGAACTGGACAGGAACTGGACAGGAATTCTGTACCGCCGTGTTGATATTTTGAATTTGGTGTCCACCATGTTGAGGCTGGTGGAACTCACGTGTATAAGAGTGAATATTTTTGCCTAGTCTGCCTCATCAGTGAGCGTCAGTGGTAGTTCCCTGTTCCATGCATTCACATATGTAGGGATGGAGGTATACAGAATCTTTATTAGGTGTTTGTATATGAATAAAATTGTGTATGGAGGCTGCAGGAGCAGACACATTTTTTCTTGCAGGTTGAGCGAAACCTACAGATATAAAGCACTTTCCACCTGATGATTTAGTGGCTGATTCAGAGGTGCACAGAAATTGCATGTAATTAACTGAAACCATGGACAGAGGCCTGTATTCAGAGTACCAGATGTGTAACATATATGTCCGGTGTGTAGCGATTTTTACTACTGCGCATGTGTAGTAAGTTTTTTAACGTAATCTACATATCTTTTTCTTACGTAGATTGCGTAAATGCGGTCTTTCAGACTAAAACTATATCCAAGCATTAATTTAGCAATAAATAAATATATTTTTGAAATTCATGACTTCAGTAATTATTTTATACTTACAAAATGCTTAAGCAGCAATTCCATGTCCTTTTGTATTGCATTTGAAGCATGACATGCTAACAGTGATGTGACTAGAATTAGGGTGTGGGGCGCCGCTGCAAATGGCTTTTTTAAAAAATTGCTTCTGCCTTTCCGATGGAGAAGCAATCGATTGAGGAAAGAAAGAAGATGTTGCGCCGAATGGTGAGCATGGATTTAACCCCAACCTTTACCCTAATCCTTACCCTAACCTTCCACTTCCATTGCCCTAATCCTCCCTTCCCCGCAGCCTAACCCTAACCCTCTCCTCCCTGTAGTATGACTCTAACCCTCTACTCCCCGCATTCTGACCCAAAGACTCCCTTCCCCTCAGCCTAATCCTAAGATTTCCCTTCCCGCAGCCTGACCCTAAGACTCCTCCTATCCGCTGACTAACACTAAAATTCCCCATAGAGTCAAACTCACCTCCTGTGAGGTGCGACGGGTCTGCGGCCGCATTTCCGAAGAATAATCCGATCAGCATACTTACCCATTCATAAATAAAAAAAATAAATAACACTATTTTCAAACCAGAGACAACCCAATATTAGCTTTCGGCTGTGTCTATTTTTAAAATTGCATTTTTGTCAGCAGCGACTACAATTAGAATTAATGGGCCGGATTCAGAGCTCCGGCCGCAATGCAATTGAGGTCGGAGTTCTGCGAAAAGTGCTACTGCGCATCCGCAGTCATTTTGGAACGTAATCTACGTTTAAAACCGCGTGTACGCAATCTACGTTGCAAGAAGTAACGTAGATTATGTTCCAAAATTACTGCGCATGCGCAGTAGCACTTTTCGCAGAACTCCAGCCTCGATTGCATTGCGGCCGGAGCTCTGAATCCGGCCCAATGAAACTTAGACATGATCAGTGACTGGTGTAACTGTTTTGCCGTAAACTGTGCGTACTAATGTCTGGTTCAGTTCTGGATTGCCCACAATCAGGGCCGCCATCAGTGGGGGACAGCCGGGACTATTGAGCTGATGGGGCCCGCCGGCCCGCTGTCAAAGCAGGTCTGTGGCGCCCTACCCTATGCGGCTGTGTCCCAAACCCCACATTTTCATACAGCCGCCCTGCCCACAATTGCATAAGCAGGACCAAGTATGATAGGATAGTACATTTCACAGTACTTGAGCATTTTCCACCTGCTCCCTCTGCCGTAAGTCTGTGTGCAGCATCCGGTCCGGCACGCTTGCTAGCAGTGCTGCACATTTGAAACACGGAAATTCCGGGAGCTGGAGCCTGTCACTGGAATAAGCTTTAAAGAGAGTGGTTTGTCTGTAGCTTGCTTTCTTATCCCTCCAGACAAAATACCTGCACAGGCTCTGTACAGTTGCAAGAAATGTGGCTGCAATATGGATGGGATTGGTTTGTAAGAGGTATAACAGTTATGTAATTCATTTTAAAGTTAGAAATCTGGCTGTATTTATCACGCATGAGCTGAGGAAAGGAAGCATTAAGGTTGGTGACGAAGGTTAAAACATCATCAGTGAACTGTGCTAGTTTAGTGAGCCTGCCAATATGGATGCCAGAAATGTCTTTGTTAAGCCGGATATATTTAGCTAGCCTCAGGGAGTCTCATGTCTGATCTGCTCCTGTGTGGTTCTGACTTACCAGCTCTCTCTATATTGTGCTACTCCTGTAGAATCTCAGTCTATACCATCTATACACTCTCTGGGCAAAGGACATTCTGCATCAGACTACATTGAGAGCGGACACTGGGGGACACGACCTGCAGCTTGCCTGCAGCCAAATCCATCCCCACCATCAGGTGCTCTGCTAAAAAAAACCTGGCCAGTGTTTACACTCCGCGTCTCATTGTTCCAATCCTGAAACAATTAAAGCACATTCTTTAAAATACGGCTGTAATTCTTTAACTGCATGGTAGGCATTGGAAAAATAATGGATCAATAGCAGTGAAATACCCTGTCATATCATATTTGTTATACTTTTTTGATGTATTATACTGTAGCCAATACTGTAACTGTATAATTTGTATCAAGCAAATTGTATTTATAAGCTGTAATGTTCTTGAAATTGTGAAAACTTGAAATTCAATAAAATGTTATTGAAAAAAAAAAAGCACATTCTTCTCCTGTTAGAAAGGTTCTTCTTTTTAAAAAGGCTGTTTTATACCAGCCAGTTACAAACTGGCTGAGACATCGATTGCTTCTGCCTCGCTGAGGAGAAGCAATTGATCCTCCGAAGAATGCAGATGCAGCAGCAAATAGTGAGTATTAATGTAACCCCAAACCCTATCCAAATCCTTACCCTAACCCTCCCTTTCCATTACCATAACCCTAAGCCTCTTCTTCCATTACCCTAACCCTAAGCCTCCCCTTCCATTACCCTAACCCTAAGCCTCCCTTTTCATTACCCTAACCCTCCCTTCCCCACAGCCTGACCCAAAGACTCCCTTCCCCGCAGCCTGATCCTAAGACTCCTTTTCCTGTAGCTTAACCCTAAGACTCCCTTCCCCTCCCAGCATCCTAACCCTAAGACTCCCCTACCCTTAGACTAACCCTAATACTCCCCATGGACTTCCCTGTAATACTCACCTGTCCGGTCTGGTGTGGCAAGTCTGCGGCGTGGGTTTCTGAAATTAGTGAATGACTAAGAATGTCAAAAAATGAATTTGGCATACTTAAATATTTTATTATAAAAGTTTCTAATAAGTAATATTTTAGAAATGGGGACAGCAAAATAAGCTTTCTGCTGCCTGTATTTTGAAAATGGAACTTTCGTTCCACAAACTGTATTCCTTTTTGAAAGGGTCCGTGGACAACTACACTGTTGAGAATCTATTTATTGTGGGAAACTTTTTAAAAACACAAGCAATGGTCTAACTCTGAATTCCACTAATTGGGCCTGATTCAGAGTGGTGGGTATTTTTGGCATATTTTGAGGTGTAAAAGTAGATGAACCCAAAACAAACAGTAAACAAATGCAATTTTTTTTTTTTCAAAGGGTTATAAGATATAAACTGTGCAAACACACCTTTCCTGTAGTAGGTTGAGCACTGGAAAACCCTGCTCCATACCTCCAGTTTGGTCCCAAGTTGTAATCATTTGAATAAAATAAGAAATAAAAAAACTACTATATGTGAATAAATTAGAATCATCCTATGTTGTGCTTTAATTCAGTAAATAAATTGTAATTATGATACTTTACCTAAACACAATTCACTAGACACTCCATCACTTCAGTCACTGTAACAATCACAAAATGACACAGATTTTAGATGTGTCTTGACTCGTTGATTTGCAATTAGGCAAACGATCATTTATTGTGTAGACCGACTCGAACTGCTGTTGATTAGGACAATTCCCTGCAAGATTGCTGGGCTGCATAGCCTTAGCTCTCATTTCTGCCACTCTCTCCCACTTCTGGCAGAGTTTCTGGGATTTGATAAGTTCTTCTGTCAGTAGAAAGATCTCCTCTTCTTTCTGTACATTGTCTCTATGAAGCTCTGCTACTTTTTCTTTTAAATATTCATTAGTCTCTTGAGCTTCCCAAAGCTGGAAGGTAAATACATTCATAAAGAGTCAAACTCATGAAGCACAGAGGTCTACGCATATTGAACCGTGTTCATAATTAAGTACGTCTGCAGATTTCCATACACTACGTAAGTAAAATGGTACAGCGGGTCACCTTACGTGCGATGCTGTATCCTGCATGGAAGGGTTTCCATGTGGGATACGTAAAGTAGGGTCCCTACACAATCCACACAAAGGAAAGCAGGGGGAGCAGGCAGACTTGGAGGCCAGTGAAACAAAAAGGAAAAGGGGGAGGGAAGGACAGCACAGACGGGTGAAAATAACAGTGGAAGTGAGGTACAATGAACCCAAACAATGATGGGAGGGTGCAACTACATAGGTGGTCCATACACTGATCAATGTAGAGAAGGGAATTCCCAGAGGGAAAACAAAAAGTGGACCATTAAGTGGTGCACACCTAATTAAGCAATACATTTGCATGTAAGCTGTACACTGATTGTTGTGAATAAAACTTAACTTTTAATACATGTATGTAAAAAAAGGGGCGAAATATAATAAAATGAATAATAATATCTGCTGGAATAAATTAACATGGCTGAGTTCCCTGATAGAGATCATACATTAAGCTGTGAAAGTAGATGTGTGACTTGAGGATTGCCAAAAAATTGACCACAAAGTCCTCCCTAATCTATTGAGGATAACAACTGAAGACCTAGAAGGGTGCTTGCCGCCTCACGGAGGAACTTCGCCCCACAGTGGGGGTATATCTGGCCCTAAACTGATCTACAATGCCCTCTAATATTGATCCCCAGTGGGTATGGTACAATGGTCAGCTGTATACAATAACAAGAGCAGGTAACCTCAGTCGGACAATAATAACGGAGCACGTGGGCTCCAAAACAAATAAATACACAGCAACTAAAAGGAGATCAAACAGTATATCAGGGAAGTTAAAACATGGTGTATAATAGCAGCAGCAGATATGGTAATATGAAGCCCCCTTACCAATGCGCGTTTCGCCTGGCGTGGCTTTCTCAAGGTAAGAAAAAGCGCCTTCAGATTCTAGCTCTCACTTTCCTGTTGCATACTAGAGAATGTCAGCTTGAATCTGATTGCTTGCTATGGACAACATTTCCAATTTTCCAAACCCACAGCTTAGTAAATCTGGCCCTAAGTTTAAATAACAGCATGCCTCCCAACTGTCCCGATTCCAGCGGGACTGTCCCGCTGTCCCGCCCGCCCCACAACTTGTCCCGAAAGACCAGACTCTCGGGACAAAGTTGTTTTTCGGTTTTGTTTTTTCTTTGTTTTTTTGTAAAGCCCTGCCGCGCGGTATATGCGGCAGGGCTTTTCGAGCACAGTACAGGAAATACAGGGCCTATTCTACAAAATAGATTTGGTCCTACAGGGCTCCCGTAGGAGACCTGCATTACCTGTACTTCCGCAACACGTGAGGGAGAGACGGAGAGACAGCTGGACAGCGCCCCCGAGGAAGACACCAAAAGGTAAGTAATTGAAAAGAAATAATTAAGAGGCAGATATGGATGGCTGGGCATAATAAAGGGGCAGATATGGATGGCTGGGCATAATAAGAGGCAGATATGGTATGGCTGGGCAAGGAAGACACCGTAAGTAATTGAAAAGAAATAATTAAGAGGCAGATATGGATGGCTGGGCATAATAAAGGGGCAGATATGGATGGCTGGGCATAATAAGAGGCAGATATGGATGGCTGGGCTGGGCA
>WWET01001201.1:12872-26937 GCA_011038615.1 Limnodynastes dumerilii
GGGACATTATATAAAGGAAGAGGTGTAATAGAACACGAGGGCATGGATACAAACTGGAGGGTGGTAGATTCAAAGGAAATGTGCGGAAAAATTACTTCACTGAAAGGGTGATAGATAAATGGACTATTCTCCCATCTGAGGTGGTTGAGGCCAATACAGTAGAACAATTTAAACATGCTTGGGATAAATATAAGGGTATCCTAAATTGTAAACCAAATTGAGGGTAAATAGGGTATAGGGTCAGTATAGTTTTCAATAAACAAATGGGCAGACTAGATGGGCCATGTGGCTCTTATCTGCCGTCACTTTCTATGTTTCTATGACTAGTCACTTTTTTTGACTTATAAAGAAATAAATGTATCCCCTGGTTATTGAAATTCGATGCTCAATGTTTAGTAAATATGAACCATGTGAGAGAGAAAAAAGGTGGGAACTTAATTCAATACACCCATGTGATGCTGGTAAATAAGATCTATAAGTATGGGGGCTGGGGACCCCTTTTTCCGATAATACAAATAGTAAGTAAGAAAGTAGCTATTGCAGAAACATTGGGTCTGATTCAGACTTAATAGTTAGTGGCTTTTTAAGGAGGGACAAACAGCGCATGCGTAGTATGAGAAGAGGACAGCTCTGAATCACTGTTATGAACCCAGTTCATCTTAAGAACATAAGAAGGGTGGGTGGAGGGAGGCATTTAAATAGGGAATTATGGGCGCGGTTAGCCCACTTTGTTCCTAATATTGCCACTTACGCACACAACTACGAACCTAAAGTTAAGGTAGCCCTATGGCACTAGTAAGTCGGCCAGGAAGCTGAAAACCGAAGGCATGTCAGGGGGTCAGCATGCTACTTGGGTGCGTAAAATTAGGAACCTAAAGCCCTAAACACATATATACACACATACATATAGATATATACATATGCATGTAAAATACAGATAGATCTACCTCACATCTCCTAGTCAGATCCTTCACTTAGCCTGCAAACGTCGCTCTTGGACTGACGTCATGTAAGTACAGTGACGCAGGGAGTGCAGAGTTTAGTTCTCTCTCCCTGCAGAGATGATTACATTGGAATCTGCAGGGAATGAGACAGACCTTAAACTCCCTGTATTACCTATCCATCGCTGCACCTGCCGCTTAGGACCCACACATTATTTGCAGTCCTGCCAGGGTACATGCATCCCAGGCTCAGCTGCACCCCCCAAGCCAAGGCCTTCCTATACGGCCTATGCCTAGGGCCAGCTCTGCTGTCAGGACTACTAATTTTTACAATTACACATGTGGGACAAGATTCAAAATTATGTAAAAACAACTTACGCACTCCAAATGTAAGTTTGAATGTTCTGCGCATGTGTGCATGGAACACACTACGTACGGTTCTAGATTCTGTGCTGTAAGCCTTTACGACAGCGGGCCGTGATGACCTGCCATGTGTACTGCAGAGGAGTTACGATCAGTCCACAGTGTTTTAATATTTGCAATATTACCCTATATTGTATTCTGTATCTTTTTGTTTTACATTCTCATGCTTTGCGTAATATATTGGATAAAACTCATCAATATACACAAACATATATAAACACACACACACTCACACACATATACTATATACTGGGGGGGTTTTTTTCTCAGTAATCCAAAACACATACTTACATACGGTAATTGCATATAGATGTAATTGTAAGATTACAATAGAAGGTTACAGAGATGCATCCAGACAAATCTTATCACAATGAACATGGGGGTTGGAAGTAACAAAGGAAGAATGTACTACAGTAATATAAAAAGGGGATTGGGAAAATGGGAAAGAGAGAAAACAGAGAGTATACAGATAGTATAGTCATGCACCTCTACTCTATGATACGAACAGTTAGGTCCATCTCCTGACATAGATTATTCTGAAATCCATTATAGTGGATAGTGATCAGTCTAGTAAGAATAAAAAGAAAGTGTATATATATCTATATATCCTTAAAAAGCTAAACCTTACTTTTTGTTAGGACAGAGATCCATTTTATAAGTAGAATCCATAGTTAGACAGTTCCTCTTTTACTAGTAATTTTATATATCTAATACTTTATACTATCTACACGCTTAAATAAAGAAGCAAGTACACACACACTGCTCCATCCAGAACATCTAGTTGGAGTGTTGTGTACACAGGATTTCCTGAGCTCTCTGCCTGTGACGTCGCACCTCCCTTATCTCCCCCCAGCTCTCTCTCTCCCACTCGCTCCCCATCAGCTGCAGGAGCAGGTAGTGTGTCTGTTCTTATTGCTGATCCGTCTTCCACTATCTCCTGTGCTCAAGAAAGCATTTGTTCCATTTTTACATGTTTTTTCATGTCCTTTTCTAGATGTCTTTCCTTCTGCTTTCCTCTCCCTTCAGATCCCTGTGTTCCTCCCTCCTCTTATCTGCATCTGTCTCTGTCTTTGTATTTCTCCATTTCCCTCACCTTGCGTCTCTGCCTGCTTCATGTCTCCTTACTACCTCCCCGTTTGTTTCCTTAGACCCTTTTATTCGTCTTGTCTGCATACGATCAGAGCCATGTCTTTGGTAATAATTGTATAGCCGTTCTTTCTCCCTCTCTCTTCTGCTGTGCACCTTCCATTTTATACGAATACCCCTTGCCTCCCTGTCTGTATCCTATCAGCATTGCCTTCTATTCTGTGAAAATCCTCTTACACCCCCAACCTCTCTACCTACATGTCACATTCTGCCATTTCATCCTTATTATTTATCGCTTCACCCTCCCTCTTTCTCTCATTCTTCCACTGGTTAATATATTTCCTTTCCAATCACATGTCTGCAGATGGTAGTATAATACTGTATGTGTGTCCATGTGATAATTTTTTCTCCCATATCTGTACATGGTACAATATGTATGTGTGTCCCTAATCATGTCTCTCATATCTGTGTATGGTACAATATGTATGTATGTCCCTGTATATCCATGTGATCATGTCTCCCATATCTGTACATGCTACAATATGTATGTGTGTCCCTGTTTATCCATGTGATCATGTCTCCCATATCTGTACATGGTACAATATGTATGTGTGTCCCTGTATATCCATGTGATCATGTCTCCCATATCTGTGTATAGTACAGTATATATGTGTGTCCCTGTATATCCATGTGATCATGTCTCTCATATCTGTGTATGGTACAATATGTATGTGTCCCTGTATATCTGTGATCATGTCTCCCATATCTGTGTATGGTACAATATGTATGTGTGTCCCTGTATATCCATGTGATAATTTTGTCTACCATATCTTTATATGGTACAATATGTATGTATGTCCCTGTATATCCATGTGATAATTTTGTCTACCATATCTTTATATGGTACAATATGTATGTGTGTCCCTGTGTATCCATGTGATCATGTCTCCCATATCTGTGTATGGTAAAATATATGTATGTGTGTCCCTGTACATCCATGTGATCATTTTGGCTTCCATATCTGTATATAATACAGTATGTATATGGATAGAAAAAAGGGGTAAGACAGAAGACAGTGCTTAATAAATAGCATAAATAACTAATACAGATGAAATATAAATATAAATACACAGATTAGGATAAAAATGCACATAAAAAAACAGGCTTAAGTGGGCAGCATACAGTAATAAATCCCTTTAAAAAAAAGTCCCTTTGAAAAGTCAATCCTCCCAGAAAAGTACCAAAAAAGGGCTCAAAACAAATAGGTTCCTTCCACAGGTCCTCAAATGTTAGCACATATGTCCAGGTAGTACCAAGGGGGATGATGGTCAGGAACCAGGCTGATAATAAGGACGTCCAATTGCAGCCACCGGTGGAGAACGGATCCTAAACACTTACTTTTCTGGGAGGATTGACTTTTCAAAGGGACTTTTTTAAAAGGGATTTATTACTGTATGCCGCTCACTTTTTTTACGTGCATTTTTATCCTAATCTGTGTATTTATATTTATATTTAATCTGTATTAGTCATTTATGATATTTATTAAGCGCTGTCTTCTGTCTTACCCCTTTTTTTCTATCCATATTTATTCATTTGAGGTTGTTTGGACCCTCATTAGGGCAGAAGCTGCAGCTTAGTATTAGCACTTTTTAAAGGTTTTTACATTATTTTTACAGTATGTATATGTGTGCCCCTGTGGGGTGTGGGTCCCCGTTGCGAACTGCCTTATTTCGATAGGGCCATTCTCTCCCAGCCAGTTCTGAACTGGCTTGTAAATTGATTGCTTCTGCCTCGCAGAGGCAAAGCAATTGATCCCCAGAGCATTGAACACGGTGCTTCGAATGGTAAGTATCCCCAACCCTTTCCCTAATCCTTACCATAACCCTCCCTTCCCCGCAGCCTAACCCTAAGTCTCCCTTCCCCACAGCCTGATCCTAACCCTCCCCTTCCACGGCCCTAACCCTAACCCTCCCTTCTCCAGAGCCTAACCCTAACCCTGCCCCTAACACTAAAAGTCCCCGGAGAGGTTACTCACCTCTTCTGCCGTGAGTCTGGCGGCCCCTCCAAAAATTAATGGTGAGTATTCTGAGAAAAAAAAATCTAAAATGGCTGCTATTCGAAATAGAGACAGCCGAAAAAGAATTTTCAGCTATCTCTACTTCGGAGAGACAGTGATTGTAGCGGGGACTCCCACCAATCCCAGTGTATCCATGTGATAATTTTGGCTTTCATGTTTGTATATGGTACAATATGTATGTGTGTCTGTGCATCCATGTGATCATTTTGGCCCTCATGTCTATGATTGGCACACTAGTATCTATATGTGTGTTCTGTGCATCCATGTGATCATTTTGGCTTTCATGTTTGTATATGGTACAATATGTATGTGTGTTTGTGCATCCATGTGATAATTTTGTCTTTCATGTTTGTATATGGTACAATATGTATGTGTGTCTGTGCATCCATGTGATAATTTTGGCCCTCATGTCTATGTTTGATACACTAGTCTCTATATGTGTGTCTGTGCATCCATGTGATCAATTTGGCTCCTATGTCTGTGTATGGTACAGTAGTATTTTTGGATGTCAGTACATCCATGTGATTATTTTGTCTCCCATGGCTGTATATAATACAATATTTTGTGTTTCCCTGTATATGTATCCATGTTATCAGTTTTTCATGCTTCTGCAGTATTAATCTACTTTTGGACCGGATCCAGACCCCTGTACACACGGGGGTCTCTCCGTCCACATGAAAAAGGGGAGTGAACTCCCCCTGTCCCTCCCCTCTCTTGTGCGTAACAAGTGTGACTTATGCTGCCATAAGTCACACTTGCGGATCAGTGGTCTGTCTGACTGCTGATCCACTCGTATTTGGGTGGTGACACCCACGCTGTACAATTAACATGCTTCCCCCTGTCTACCTTAGTGGGTGGAGTGGTAGCACACCCCCTTTAATGCAAAAAGCCATTGTACGGAACTTCTGTACGATGGCTGTTACGTTAGTTAAAACTAATGTAACATCTGGAGGGCACATTAAATATACACTTTGTGGTTCTTTTTTTCTCGCCTAGATTCTCACTGATTGTGGTTTTTTCTTTTAATTTTCTATTAGTAAAATAAAACCCCTTTTCTGTAACTGGTATGCTTCTACAAGAGACCCCTGTCCATAAGATTGACCTTTGTTGTCCAGATGCTGATATTTGTCAGACTGGCCATATCACATTCCGCCTGTCTCCTGTCACTGATTCTTAGCCCTGGAAATAATTGTTTTTATGTCTGAAATGGAATTATATACCAATATGAAGCTGTAAGGAAACATATTTGTCTGATATGGACACCAGGTTGACATATTCATCTAAAAACTTGGACAAAAATCAGACGAATAGCTAATCGCTTAGGAAGATATTGTAATATATGTTAATTAACAATAAATAGTTTTAAATAAATGAACGAATGAATGAATGGATTAATCATTAGAAGGCCTGGGTATATTTCATATTAGAAAAAAAACGTGCACTAGTATTTTGTCTGTATTTTTTTTACTAGAGCTAATATTAATTACAATGTTATAGTAATGTACAATATAGTAATACAGAAGTTTTCTTTGATTTTATTTAAGGAATGCAAGGTTTGTTATTTATGATACCATGCGGCACAGTGGTCAAGGACAGCCCTAGTTACAATGAGTGAATAGGCATTTACTGCAAAAGCACTTCTTTCTTGTTGACATAAATAGAACAGCATAAAATATATATTTATAGAGAACATAGATTGCTGTATAAATTATAAAACACTTTTTCAAGTCCAATACATGATTTATGCTCCTACTAAGAACACATGATGTATGCCAACTGAATCTCTTCTTATTGCTTAATAGAGGAAGAAGTATCATGTAGTAATATTATCTTGCATGCTTTTGAAGATATTTTTCACTAAAATAATATTGCAGTTACTATGGATAATTTATTTCCATTACATTAAGTTAAAACCTTTACTCTTAACTTTCAATAGACAGATACAGTTTATTTACTGCCTGGCTGATTATGGTCTCTTTAAAAGTCTTTATATTATATATAATACAGGTTAAATATTTTGACCCACTTGAAAAAGAAAGTATAAATTGATTAATTATTTTATTCTTCTACTTAGGCTCTTTTGGCCTTCTCCATCTTTATTTTCGTGCAATGAGGCATGTGGGCAAAAAGGACACTTAACAGACAACTCCTGGCATCTCAGACATTCTCTCGTCTAATATCCCTGAAGCATTTTACATTGTTTACCCAACAATTTCCTTTCTCGCTTTAGTCACAGTATTTTGTGGTTCTGGTTGACACCAAAGGGCAAAAAGTTCCTACTTGTATTCACTGCAACTGACACAGGATATACAGGATGAATGAAGAATGTGGTCTGTTAGGTCGGGACCTTTCCAAGGTGACAGATGAAGAAATGCTGTCCCATAGCAAGGAGGAACTTGTGAGGAAATTGAGAGAAGAGGAAGCTGAAAAAATGGCAGCCTTAATCCAACGAGGCCGTCTTATCAAAGAGGTCAACCGCCAGCTCCAAGGCCACCTGACAGAGATTCGCGAATTAAAACAAGTTAACCATCGTCTTCAGGAGGAAAACAGAGAGTTGAAAGACCTCTGCTGCTTCTTGGATGATGATCGACTGAAAAGCAAGAAATTAGCCAGTGAATGGCAACTTTTTGGGTATCATGCAGCTAAGGTGTTAAGGGAGGACTTGGGTGGGTATCTGAAAAAACTTTCTGAGCTTGAGAGACGTCAGGATGAGCTTGTGCGGGAAAATTCATGCCTTTCTGAAGTTTTTCTGGCTCTGGAAGAAGATGGGCCGTCCATAAGGCATCATGCAAGTCCTGTGGCTTCATCAGAGCTAAGTCTGTTACCATGTGGACCACGAGACTTGGGTGATGGCAGTTCCAGTACGGGGAGTGTAGGGAGCCCAGACCAACTCCATGTTGTTTGTTCACCTGATGACTGAAAGTGGGTGGGATTTTTTCAATTCTGAATGTATGTTGAGCTATGAATGAAAAATTATTGGCCTTTACAATGTGATTTTAAGGTCAGTTGAACCAATAATGGGGTGAGGAGGATTTGGGGTAACAGCTTAGTATTATTCCCATGTACTCCTCTTTCTGTATATAGTATACATTTACAAACTCTAAAGCCATTCATTTTGTGTAAATAAGCAGATGAAAGAGCTTATCCTTTGCTCCCAGTCACTGTTCAGTCTCTGATCCAGGCACTGTAAATATACATGTGAGAATACAGTATAGCTCAGTCTGCTGTGTAATCACTGGTCTTTGTATATAAACAGG
Source organism: Limnodynastes dumerilii (assembly GCA_011038615.1). Taxonomy (NCBI): domain Eukaryota; kingdom Metazoa; phylum Chordata; class Amphibia; order Anura; family Limnodynastidae; genus Limnodynastes; species Limnodynastes dumerilii. The sequence goes on from WWET01001201.1 coordinate 20,657, forward strand.
TGTGAGATGTCTCAGCAGATTTCCCCTATGATGTCATTCTGATCTCTTCTGAATTGAGTGTTTTTATATTACATTTGCTTTTGCTTGTGCCACTGACACAAAACTACTGCTTCTCTAGGTGTTAGTATAGGTTTTTGTTTTCCCTGATTTCCAAAACATCTCCTGCAATCCATGTTCTCTGCACATTATCATTATAATTCACATTTCTATCTGCTTTACATGACATGGCATTAAATGTCAGCCAGGTATGTTGTTTCTATCATGTAGCATGAGGCTCAGTATAGGCTCCCTATGGCCACCAGGGGAACGATACAGTCTGATACATGGCTAGACAAACACATTAAAATAGCATACAAATAACAAAATAATAGATATATCTTTTCAATATTTTTTATATTAGCTCTGTTATGTGATACAGTATTCATTTTTAGAATAATTCCAAAAATGTGAACTTTAAATGGGTGATATTAAATTTGTCTGTCACCGTTGAAATGTGAAATAAATTTCATACCAGTTTTGGCATTTAGCATAACCATAATGTAATATTTTAATGCAAAACTTCCCCCTTGTGCTCATACTGCAATGCTATGCACACTGATCATGGTATGAGTGCCGCTGATGGGGCTTGTACAGACGCAAAAAGTGTGCGTTTCCTATCCCAGAAACCACCCAATTTTCATAAGACTGGATCTGGTCCAATGGTCTTATAGAAACAAACATCTGGGTCCAGATTTACTAAGCTGTGGGTTTTGAAAGAGTGGAGAGTTTGCCCATAGCAACCAATCAGATTCTAGATCTTATTTAACTATTGCATTCTAGAGAATTTCAGCTAGAATCTGATTGGTTGCTATGGGCAAACTCTCCACTCTTTCAAAACCCACAGCTTAGTAAATCCGGACCCTATAATGCATTAATATGCTGCAATTCATTTGGACTGAAATTCACTGTGGCAAGGCCCTTAGGATCTTGATGGTGACTAGTTGGTATCTTTTTATCTTATATGCACTGGTAAAGATGGCCAGATCTCTTTATATGTATAATCTTTATCTGTTAATCTCACTCTGTATATAAAATACCCACAAACACATACATATGATGAGAGAATTTCTGCACCTGTTATTCACAAATAAATATATATTTGGAAATTTAAAATGATGATGTTGTTTATGTAATGATCATAACCTGTTGGGCATATGCTTGTTTACTTAATATAAACAGGCTATTTTGTGATCTGAATGGTCACAAAGAATGGATCTGATAGCACCTTGATAAGTTTGGATAGGCAGTATGGGGGAGGAAAGAGATGTGAAAGTACACAATAAACATATGTGAAGGTGGTAAGTCGCTGTATTACTTCCTGGTGCTTGATCTGCTGTAATTACACACTGTTTAATAATCCACTTCAGCAAAGGACTAAGCATGGCATAAGTGGGTGAGAAATCACTTGAAAATGTTAAAAAGGTGCTTTCTTCGTTGCTCAAACCTATACTAACTGTGTAAAATTTTCTGGATGTATAAATTTTTTGCCACTTTCATTTCTACGTAAGAAAGAAAAATACACGTTACATTTATCATTTTAAATTAAACTTGATAGTGAAGATTTTCATGCGTTTTCTGCTATAAAATAAAATTATTATGTACAGCTTTTAGAGTTTACTCTTTTTTAAGCATTTACATGAAGCTCATTCTGTTTGTAGATATATATGATGAGTATGTGTCAATTTGCTATTTTTATATCATTCATGATTGCTGCAGCTGGCATTCTTAGTGTGTTTTTTGCATGAAATTTTGTGCACATATCCGTCACAGTATCACACCCTCTTCCGTTCCCATTGTTTGAGTCTTTAAACATATAAATAGAAATCCAGGAAATATAGAGAGCCTGTCTGCCTGCGTGCCACAGTCTGCTATATGGGAATGAGATTGCTCTACATTCATCATTCCAAAGTTATACCACAAGTAATCAGATTTTAAGAGTAAGTGGTGAATTATGTGAAAATGATAAACGTCTACAACATGTAAAATCTCTTGTATTTGGGCTTCATGGTGTAAATCATCATTCATTCCCACCACTTGCCTATCAGTGCTGTGATCCATAGTATTACTAAGAATAGGTCGGAGAAAATGGGCTTAGGATCTGATCCTGAACTCTGCATTCATTCTGTGATCCCCTGTCACCCCCCTTTTTACGTGCATACACATTTACACATACTGTATGTACAGAACCCTGCCTTAAAATCTATGCACAAATACAGATCCATGCGGATCTTCCTTCTACCAGCCACTTACGTTAATCTGTATTCCTGCATTATGCGGATTTCGCATAATGCCCCTCCCCCGCACTGAAAACCTATTGTACAGTACTTCCCTAAACAGCCCGTGGAAGTCTGTAAATCTTTATTCTTATCATCAAGCCTGTCCCATCTTTAGCAACACGATGACACTAGCAGCAGTGATAGGCAAGGACAGGGCTTTAGGCAGCATTAAATCACGCCCCGCCTTCATACTGCCATCTCTTACTTTTCTCTGAAATCTTAGAGGGATTATATAAAAGCCCAACTATAATATAAGTAAGTTTTATTTTATATTTCTAATTTTCTCTTAAAGGACCATGTACATGTAGTACGTATGCTGCCTGGTCAGAAGGCATCGCTACCTTTCCAGACTTATGAGGAATAACACTTCCGACAGTGGGGCCAGGTTGTGATCATAAGTGGCCATGTCTAGGTATTACAATGTATGATATAGGTGTGTCCTCACCGTGTACTGATCCAGACTTTTGAACCGCTGGCATTTTCATTCAGGGCAGTTGTAAAACTTATGGTAGGCCCAATAGAAACAATAGAGGGCTCACTAGAGCCCACTAATGTAAATGACATCATATTTCTATAAAAGGGTTCCCTCTAGCGACTAAATGGTAACTAGTAGCGGTGCCGCAGAAGATGAAGAAGCATGACGTCGGGTCAAGTGACATAGGCCGAAGACCAGCTGTAAGCACCGGACCATCATCTACAAGAAAGCGGACAAAAATCTACAATCAACATGAGAAGAAAAACTTCAAAGACAGAAGAAACTACTAGCAAATCTTCCCAAGACTGACGATTGCTAAACGGTGAGTCCTAAATATTTTTTATTGCAACACACTTAACATAACAATACGTTTTTTAGAAAACAGTGTGGCCACCTGTGTTTAACATTTTAAGGGGAAACATTATGCATTGTAACTGTTTATTTTATGCTGTCATGTATCGAAATGTATATTATGTATGTTTATTTGGAAGTGTTTTGTTTTTTTTAAACAGCAGCTACAGTGCAGCATTGTTTTAGGGATTTACATGCTGACACTGATATTAATACAAGGCACAGCAATGCTGAGCCTTGTAGTTCTATCAGTGCAGGCATGCTAAGCCTTACAACCATGCTGCGCTTGTTTTTTTGTTTTTTTTAAAGAAAAAATGCAACAGTGTTTTTTCAAGGGAAAATCACTGTGCTTTTCTATAGAAAAGCACAGCGATTCATACCTTGAAAAATCGATGCTTAACGACTGCGATTATTAATCGCGGGAAAAAATAAGTAAAAATGAGTAATTAGTAATTAAAATTAGTAAATGCCGCAAATTCGCAGCGATGTCTAGCGATTAATAATCGCTGTCAAAAATCGACCTTTGTAAATGAGGCCCATAGAAACACAAACATATGTCCGCCACCGTAGTGTGGAATCATAGGGGTTTTACTCCGCAAGTTACACGGTGTCACATTCACCTATGAAATGTCTTGTTGTCTCGCATATTAGTAATCACCTCCCAACCTGATTATTCTGTACACCATTAATATCACAGCGGCTATCAAAGACACTGAGAGGGTTCTCTTGAGCAGGACTTTCTGCCAGGCTACTCATTAGCGGCCTTCCTGCATAGAGAGGACCAGGAGATCACCCCGGACATAAGGGACAATGGGCCTGATCCAGACCTCCGCTCGTGTGCGTTTTTACAATGGTCGTAAGCGTAAAAACGGCCATTTCTACTTACTGCGCATGTGCGGGGCAGATCAGTACGTTCATCTTCCGCTCAGAAATTCTGAGTATGGGCCTTGAACGTGCTACCTTCGTAACTCTGGTCGAGGGGGCGTGCTTGGCATGCGATTTTCGTAAACACGAATCGAGGTCGGGTTGATGCATTTAGATCATACAGTATGGGCGTGCTAAGCATCGTAACCACGCAAGGAGCTTACGGCCGCTCACGGTTACGATCAGAAAAGTTATGGTAGGGTTTGCTGGGCATAAGATTGTAAGAGTAAGTACGACCGAGGGGAGTGCATCGTAGGTACACTGTCGTAAATACGCTATGCACAATGGAGTTTCATGAGCGTAGGTCTGGATCAGGCCCAATGTTCTTTTGTGGTCCACAAAGAAGGTTTGGCACATACTGAGACATATAAATGGTTTACATACTTACAAAACACTACACCTCCCACTCCTACATAACCCAGCATTTCAAAATGGCATGGCATCCTACCCGTTTAACATCTGGAAGATAGGGGGGATACGCAACATTGGGCAACTATTGGATAAACCAAACAACCTATGATATATATCAAGGCAGCTGACAAATTTGAAATAATACGTCCATACCCAATGGCATTCCTTCAAGCTAGGCATTATATATGTACAGTCATTAGAGATTTCAGTAACAATGACTGGCATAATATTCTGGACACTACTTTAACTCTTCCAATGCCAAGACGTAGAGTCCTATCAATACACTACAACCTACTAAGAGAGTTAATTAATTATGATAATATGCAATTGGGAATATCACACTGGAAAATGAAATTTCCATCTTTGACTATCTCTCAACTCAAATTCCTGCAGACTACTACCAGCTAGTGCTTACACAGAGTTATTTCTAAATATATTCCATTACTATCTCTCTCCATTCAAATGATTTCAGATTTGACTGTCTTCCTCCCATTCCTGTATTCAATGTTTAACAGCAGAAGCGGACATGTGCCATTGTTTATGGGAATGCCCAATCATCAGAAGATTTTGGCTTAGAGTCTATGAATATGCCACATCTCAGCTAGTTAACTATATTCCCTTAGACCCCCAATGGGCAATTTTAGGGATTGTGCCTTAATGGCAAAGGGTAGCACCTTTTTCAAAGAAAAATTGTATTATATTTTCAAGATGGACTGGCTAGAGGCCACACTTGATAAGGAACGCCTAGCAGAATTTTATTTTTCCCCTTGGGAGAGTTATATTGCCACCCTGGAACTCTCTGTCAGGAAACAAATATACAACACCTTCCACGGTACCTACTGCAGGAGGTACCAAACAACCTCCCCCCCATATACTATTAAATAAAGCTTTTAAGGTGGGTCGAAGGACCAGTTGTATTTGATACAGTATATATATGTTTGATGCTAAACAATTGTTTTCAGACCTAAAAATTTCTTGTTAACTTTTCTGTATTGATTTCTTACATTTGAAATCAATACATAGATATCTTACATTTGATGACGTTTCTGAAATGTTTTAAATTGTATGGTAAGGGCTTTTCAATAAAGAAATATAAAAAGAAATAAAAAATCAACTAAGAACTTACCTACCTTTGGTAAGAACTTCAAGACACTACACAGACGAATCAGGTCTATCTGCTCTAAAGTTCCCTCTTCCCTCTTGTGTATATAATATAGGGTGCTAGACTTTAGGAAGACAGATTTGGGGGAAATGGGGAAATGTGTAAGTGATTCTTTGGCAGAGTGGAGGCACATGAAAGGAGTACAGGAGCAGTGGGGAAATTTAAAAAATGCATTATTAACAGCAACAGACCTTTGTATAAGAATGGTTAGAAAAAACCCCAGAAAAAGAAAGCCAATGTGGTTTACAAAAGAGGTAGCAACTACAGTGAAAGCAAAAAAGATGGCCTGTCGGAATTATAAGCAATCTCAGAGTAATGATGACAGGGAGGTGTATTTTACAAAGCAGAAAGAGGCTAAAAAGGTTATCAGAGCAGCAAAGGCACAAACTGAAGAAAAACTGGCCCACTTAGTACAAAAAGGGGACAAAAGCTTTTTTAGGTATATAAATGAAAGGCGAAAAACAAAAGAGGGTATCGTAAGGCTCAAAACGGCAAGTGGAATTCTTATTGAGAGTGAAAGGGCTATGGCAGATCATCTTAACAAGTATTTCTGGTCAATATTCACAAAAGAAAGAGAGGGGAAGGGTCCACTTTTGAATGGGAAGACAATTAATACAGTGGGGGCAATTACTACTACTTTTAC
>WWET01001201.1:43843-58452 GCA_011038615.1 Limnodynastes dumerilii
ATATTATTATTATTATTATTATTATTATTAGTAGTAGTAGTAGTAAAATACTTTCATTATCCATGACTTACCTCCTTTTCCTTACATCACTATGTGTGGTCTTTAAAGAACGCACATAGTTAATCCACGTATCTAACTAGTATGTAGATTGCATAGATAACCTACTATGCATGTGTAGCAGGTTACTTTTAGGTACTCCATGAGTTAAAAGCTGGAGCTTCTTAAATCTGAATCAGGCCCATTGGCACTGTGGATAGCAAGACATACATAAAAACAATGGAATACAATATAAAGGAATAACATGGGATGGGTTATAAGTCGGCATTACAAACTGTTTCATTGATTAAAGAAGTTTAATTTTTTATTTATATGCAATATAGATAAAATGCATTTAAACTCCAGAATAACAAGTTTAGCGAAATATGTACAGAGTTACAGATTAGATACACTGTTACCTGCTCAGCAATTTCAGCGACTCATCAACGCCACAATCGCCTGCAGTCTAGAAATTGCAAGTTCCCCTGGGAATGACGTATATGATGTATATATTCCTTTGCAGCCTAATTCCTGAGATGTTACACAGTTCCAGCAGGCTGACAATCCATTAAATGAACATTCTGCATTAAGGACCAGATCAATACTCTCGCATGACAGCCGAATTCCGCATGCTAAACGCAGAATTTGTCTGTTTAACCAGGAATGTGCATTCCAGATGTTCTGCAACGGATCCATCTGACAGGGTGGTGCATCCCCTCCGCCCTCATAAACACTGTAAAGTGGGCGGAGGGGTACACAGTAGGTGTGGGTTTTAGGGGTTACATGTGGATCCACGCGTGTGACTTAATGCTGCCTTACAGGAGTGTAAGTCACCTAAAGTCCACACAAGACAGGGGAGTTCACTCTCCTCTTCTGTGCGGACTGCCTGACAGCGCCTGACATAAGGTGCCCTGCTCGCTTCTATGGTAATATAAGTACTATTATATTATAGAAGTGCAGGGCAACTGATTTTCTGAAGTCAAACGCCCTGCAGATCTTGTGGAAAAGCTAGCTGTGTTGATGATTGGAGTCCCCGTCCCATTTTGGAGGAACCTCCCTTCTCCCTTCTGAATCCTATGCCCTGTTACTGCTATTTCATCATGGAAATATCCTGGTAGAACTGTTTGCCATGAACATTACTGACTGTTCCAACATTTGCTGAGAAGAAGCCCAAATGCAAGTTCAAGAAATGAACTTTCAAAGACATGTTACATCCAGGGGCACCAAGAGGGGAAGGGGCTGCTAATTACTGGGCCTGAGCCCATAAAGCATCACTAGGTGGGGGCAAACTGGCTTAAAGCACTGCTTAAAGACCTTTACTGAATGAAGAGCTGTCTTTCAGGAGTGCATCCACAGCACAGATACAGGGACATGACACCAGCAAAACCTAGGCAAGTCAACAAAAGGATCAATAAGGAACAAATGAGAGGTCCGGTGCTACAAACGAACATTATTTAACACTATGTGTCAGGACATACATAAAAAGGAGGTTTAGTTCACAATATAGCTATATTAGGTTAAGGTCACCTGCCCAGCGTCAAGACACCTCCTTTAGGTGAGTCCCTATCTATCTGCTCTATGTGTACTCAGGGGGTCTGTATTGAGACACCCCTGCTATGCAGTAGCCATTTTGTGGGAGGGGTCAGGCTCCCAAAGTGAAACTAGCAACAGTAACAAGAAACACAGGCTGCGCTTCTAATTCAATATATGAAATGTGTGCAAGTGTATATATAAATGGGAAGGTGCAGCCAAGGACCAAAATGACCACTATGTAACTACAAGGAACAAAAGAGAGGTCCGGCGCTCCAAACACACATTATATAACACTATGTGTCAGCACATACATAAAAAGGAGGTTTAGTTCACAATATATCTATATTGGGTTAAGCTCACCTGCCCAGCATCAAGGCACCTCCTGTAGGTGAGTCCCTATCCATCTGCTATATATGTACTCAGGGGGTCTGTATTGAGACACCCCTGCTATGCAGTAGCCATTGTGGGAGGGGTCAGGCTCCCAAAATGAAACTAGCAACAGTAACAAAATGGATCAATAAGGAATGGTTGGGGAAGGACGGGTGGTGAAAGGATGGCTGGAGAAATACAAGGGGGTGGTGGATGGGATATGCAAAGGGGTCGTGACATACAAGTTGGGGGGGGGTGATTGAATGGCTGTTTATGCATCTGAATTCTGATGAAATCATTAGCCTAATGAAGAAATGCGTCAAGGTGCTAGAGTGGAGCTGCATCTACTAGCCTGACACCTGAATTCTTTCTCACCGTTACTGGTTACATTTAAATCCAAGTTTTAGTGCTTACAAGACTGTTCAAATTACCAACTTTAATCAGCCCTAATACAGCCTCTCACTGGATCCAGAGACAGAGCACCGGAGCTCTTGCTCCAAGACAAGCCACGCTATTAGAAACCAGCTGACCGATCCTGCTGGACTACCATCCTCAGCATAACATCGGAACCCCAGCCAGCACGCAGGCTCCCACAACCATACCGACTGGTGTAGGCGCCACTGGAGGGGAGAAAACTGACACATCCACTGCCGGTTGTATATCTCGGTCTGGTAACATATTACCGCTTTGCTGATTTAACCGGATTCACAACCCCATAATTTTTAACATATGTGCTTAATTTTACGATTCTAGTGTAGTAACTATTTTACACTATCTACATAGCGTTTTGTTACGTAGATTGCGTACATGCGGTCTTTAGAGATTAACATTAATTTAACTATGTAAAAACAATATTTTTTTTCTTTATTTGGTGGCTGACAAGATAAAGCTGCATTAGGGTCCTGACTATCAGCTCTATTTACTAATGCTTTAAAAATTTCATTTTTGTAGTTATGAAGTTATAACTCCAAAAATGAACTTTTTGCTATTCACAACAGCTGCACCGCCATGGAAATCACCAGTTTCCATGGCCATGCGGTAAAACTTCACCTGTCCTCGCCAATAGGGCTGGCTATTTACTAACCCTCAGAGCGGAGTTTTATACTCTGCTCTGAGAGTTAAAATAACGCTATTTCAGACTGGCGTTCAGATTTCTATTCCAGCAATCTCCCCATAAACCCCCTTTTTCTCCCCCTAATATCTGTTATTAGGGGGAGAAAAAGGGGTATATGTATGGGTAGACCGCTGGAATTTTAGTAAATAACGTTGTCTTAAAAAAATTGAAATACATTTTTTTTTTGAAAATTAAAAAAACAATAGAAATTAAAGAACACAACAAAATAGCTTTAAATACTTACCGGACCGAAGACGCGTCTGCCCGCAGGTGCCGGTCCCGACATGGAGAGCCTGCACATGAGAAGTGATTCTCATGCTGGGGCTTCATTTTTTTACAAAGTCCCAGCAGAGAGCCACTGCGCATGTGCAGACCTTCCAGACACAGGAAGATGCCGGTCCCGACATGGAGAGCCTGCACATGCGCAGTGCTTCTCATGCTGGGACTTCATTTTTTTACAAAGTCCCAGCAGAGAGCCACTGCGCATGTGCAGGCTTTCCAGACACAGGAAGAAAGCCCGCGATGACAGAAGAAAGTTCAGATGTCATTGCGGGACAGCCAGCAGAGGGTGAGTATTAGTAAATAGCCTGAACGTAGCTCAGAAGTTCTCAGAGAGCGAATTCGAACTTGCCTGAGCTACGTTCAGACATTCTTAGTAAATAGAGCCCTATATTACATGTGTCAGTGATCTATGCAGTTTCATATAAGATTTGTGTTATGGGCCAGACATAAGTGTGAGGCCAGTGCACTCCATGACACTCCTCTCTCACAGACGTATTTTAGCTGATTTACATGTCCATAATCCAGACCTAATTCCTCTGTGTGCGTACAGAATGATGAAAGTGCCTAACCATGCCCATACCGTACAATTTAAATGCCTTACCCCACCTTCATTGTGTATATTTGACACAATGGACCGTTTGCAGACTACCGGACGTATAACATATATGTCTGGTGTTAAGCGTTTTTTCCTACTGCGCATGCGTAGTACATTTTTTACGTTATCTACGTATCTTTTCCTTACGTAGATTGCGTAAATGCGGTCTCTGGGTATACAGCCCAATATGCATAGGGCTGTTATGCCCTGTTGGACGGAACTCTGAATGTACAAAATTGCGTTCCATGGAGCAAAGATAAGGGGCCGTATGCAGAAGACCATTAAGACCGCGTATACGCAATCTACATTGCAAAAAAAAAACGTAGATGGCGTTGCAAAATTACTGCGCATGCGCAGTAACATATATCGGAAAACTCCGGGCGCATATACAATGCACCCAGAGCTCTGCATACGGCCCAAAGATGCGTAACATCTGCCCCGAGCATGCGCAGAACGTTCTCTCTGTGTTACACATGCAGCTGGTTGTCTGAAGTTATTTGTTCTGTATCAGGTCCTATGTTTTTATATTTTACCTTAGTTGATATGTATAAAGCTGATTGGGCTCTATTTGCTATCATTTTTTTTTTACTTAGATTTTAATGTTTTTTTTTTTACTTAATCCGCGCTGACACTTAGTAAATGCCGGCCCGCATTCATTAGAGCGGGCCGGTGACTGGAAGTGTTAATGCGATCGTCGCCATGGTTTCCATGGCAACGATAGCATTGTAAATAAGTAACTTTTCGTTTTCATATGATAAAGCCCGTTTTCACACGAAAATGGGCTTTATCATATAAAAGCGATTTTCGTAAATAGAGCCCATTATTTGGTCTTTATATGACCCGACATTACATTATACTGTGTATAAACAGTTCACAGTAAAAAGCATTGCCAACGCTATCAAGCTGTACAGTATCTTCACACTACTATGGTGCATACCTCTATATTGGGATATACGAAGCAGGACTATTGCTGTACTGGCACTTACTTCAAGAAAGAGAACAATGTGTTGGGTAGAAGTGAAGCTTAAAGGACACTTCTTCTACTTGCACATCATTGAGGACATGATTTTACTTCTGAGACAAGGCCTTATCTGTATGGAGATTGTACGTTCTGTCCCTTTTCTGTGGGTTTCCTTCTATAATGGCCAAAAATATGCCAGTAGTTTAATTATTTATTTATTTTATAGCGCCATCAGATTGTGTAGCACTTAAAAATTTTTTAACAATCATTATAACAAAATTGGGTGGTAACAGACAGACTGGATGGGTAAGAGGTCCCTTGCGAGCCAGACCTCAGTGCCTGATCTCATAAATGCTCTACAGAATGATTGAGCACAAATTCCCACACAAACACTCCAAAATCCTGTGAAAAGCCTTCCAAGAAGAGTGGAAGCTGTGGAAAAGAGGGGCCAGTTCCATATTAAAGTGTATGTATTTGAATACAATGTCATTACAGTCCCTGTTGGCGTAATATTCAGGCGTCCGAAAACTTCTGTCCATAAATACATAGACCCTGGTTGTTTCTTGCATCATATGACTTTTTTCAGGGGGACTGAAGCACTGCTTAAATTTGTGCTATTATACAGGGCCAAGCTGCAGGTATTCATAGAACCATTTTCATTTGTGTTCTATATTACTCTAAATGGTAAAATACATAAAAAAATATCCTTGTATACCTACAAAACATGTTAACATCTAAGCTGAACAATATCCTCAGATCCGTTACCCACAAAAGACCTAATTGAATTGTTAACTGTAGTATATGTGTCAATATTGCGAGCACCAACTCTGAGATATCTGTTTTCCTGCTAGGAATATCCTCAGATTTGAAGGTTCTGGCTTAATCCATCATTTTTTGTTTATTTTATGCACCACAACCAGCACTTCCCTTTATTAACTTGGTGGTTCCACCAGCCATTTGCTGCTTCTGGTAACCACTACTTTACTACATTAAACTACAATTATTTCTGTTTACTTAACAACTATTCCTGGTATAAACTGTAAATAAATTACTGTAGAGTTGGGGTTATATTGCCATCTGCTGTTTCAAATTGGAATTTCAGTACCAAAAGAATATTTGTACATCATTCACTTCCCATTTCTTGCAGGAGACTAGAAAACTAAGTTGCTGAAATGTGCGTGGTGCATGTAATATGATGTACAGACAAACACAACAAATACACCGAAGGCTTGGCTTCCTTGATGATTCAGACGCTCATTACTACATTCTAGGTGTTTATGATGATGATGTCACTGTGCATGTAATTGCCCTTGAGCATAAAAGTGGGACCCATATCTGCTGCAGAGACAGTGGGACATAGCCAGAGTTCTGAAACAACAACAAGAAAGGAGCAAATCTGCACTTGGACAAACTATGTTGCAGTGCACTTAGTGAACATTACTATTATTTTGTGCATGCAGGTAAAATATACTCTGCTTATTGCTTATACTAAACTCTGAATCAGTCCCATTTGTTCATATTGTCAGTATAAACATCATCAGGAGCAAATCTGTACCTTGCCAAAACAATCAACCTGCAAAGGGCAGAATGCAAACAGGAGCTAGGAGCTGGGGTGGCATTAGAGGGAAATTCAGGACAACTGCCAACCCCTTTCCCCTAATGTACCAGATAAGAGCAGGCACTTCAGATATGCAGTCCAGGGCCGTAACTAGGAGTGAGCGATAGGGGCTTTTGTTCAGAGCGCTAAGTTGAAGTGGGACGGCAGTAAATTAATTTGAGGTTAAATTGGTTACTAATTCAGGGCTGGGGACGTCATTTTCACTTTTTGCCCCTGGCGTTAAAATTTCTAGTTACAGCTTTGATGCAGTCTTATTCGAAATTGGCGATGTCTCATGTCTGCATGTTTGAATCATAGGGCTGGATCCAGACTTAAGAAGAAGCTTGAAATTAAGGGCTCTATTTATAGACTTCAGGGTAGATCCAGAATATCTTTTAGACTGCATATACGCAATCTACGTATCGAAACGATACGCAGATTATGTACAATAGCTACTATGCATGCGCAGTAGCTATTGTTCCAATAGCTACATGCGCAGTAGCTATTGTTCAGTGAATTACGTCCGTCTATGGAAGACGGAGGTAGTTCTGGATCCGGCCCTTCATTTTTAAGTGATAGTGGCAGAGAAAATTGCCACTATCACTTAAAAATGAAGTTTCTCCTATTTAGAAATCATGCACTATAGTTTCCATGGCGATGCATGTCGCATTCACAGTGCATCGCCGGCCCGTTCTTCATAATGCGGGCCGGCGCCTCGTCTTATATATACAATAGGGAAGCGGAGTTTGTCACTCCGCTCCCAGTGTAAACCTAACGCCAGCTCAGGCTGGCATTAGGAGCTGTGTGCAGGGAGTTTTCTTTCACTCCCTGCGATAGTGTGGCAAACACAGCCCCCTCCGTCTCTGATTGGTGCAAAAGAGGGGTAAGTCGCATAAGGATTAGTGCTTCAGTGGTTCAAAGGGGGAAATACATTGGCGGTTCAGGGAGTTTGCAAAAGAAATGCAAGGAATCGGCATGATTCCTTGTGCGACTTACCTCTCCGGAATGAAGAGCCGGGTCTGTTCCGTCGGTGCACACATTGAGTGCATACAGCGCATGTGCGACAATTTTACTGCATCATCGGAACTTCATTAACGAATGAAGCACCGACGATGCTGCCCCTTCTATCGCAGGACATCGAAGTCCTTCTCCAATGTTTTTCCCTCCTTGATCCTCTGAAGCACCAATGAAAAGAGAAATAGGATTAACTATATATATATATATATATTTTTTTTTTTATTTTTTTTTAAGGATAGTGGTTGGGCAGGGGTGCCTTTAAAAAAAAACAACAAAAAAATAAGTAATATCCGTATTAGTAACACAAAACACAGACAGACTCTTTCAAACCATATATAGGAGATAAATTATTATAAAAGAAAAGAAATATTTAGTACAGTATGTTAGTACAATGGTATACAGATAGATAGGTCGTTTATATGCGTACCGTAAATAACATTATTCTTAGGAACATAGATAATGAACAGCTGTCAATCAATCTAGCCTTTAAATAGGCGCCCCTGATGTGCACGTTTTCTGATCATTGATCCATTGCCCCTGAAGGGTACATACTTACCTGAGGACGAAACGCGTTGGAACATTTGATACCTACCTTTGAAATAGACTTTCTCTGATACCTGGTAAAGCAGTGACGGCCGTGGAAAAGCAAGAAAGGCAGAGTTTCCTGCACCACCATACTAAGGCCTGGATGCTCCCAGATGGGATTCAGAGACAGCTAAGACTATATTTCTCAATCCACTACTTTTTATTGTACATGGTACGCATATTTTAAATCACTACGATCGGGTGATTTCCTTCATTTCTCCACATACTGAAAGCTAAGCTGTTTTCATGGATCATCAAACAAAAAGCATTATCTATGTGCCTAAGAACAAGGTTATATAAAGGACGCATATAAGCTGTTCCCCCTCTTTGATCATCATCTTACCTACTTCTCTTCCTCCCCCTCTCCTTCCCTGTCACCCAAATGTATTCTTTCCAGAAAGAACCTCAATTCCCTTGATGTTGCGGCTTTCACCTCTTCCCTAGATCCCTTCCTCGCACCCATTTCTGCCATATCCTGCCCCAATCCAGCCACCTCTCTCTACAACAATGCCCTCTCCTCCGCCCTTGATGCTGCATGCCCTCCCTCCTCTGTCTCCCTTCACCGCAGCAACCTTCAACCCTGGCACTCCCCGCTCACTCAGTTCCTAAAGAATACTCCCGTTCTGGAGGAAGTCGCGTTCCCTTGTAGACTTTGTCCACTTCAAGTTCATACTCTCCTCTTTTAGCTCTGCCCTCGCCCTTGCCAAGCAATCCTTCTTTAAGTCCCTCATCCTCTCCCAATCGTCTAACCTCCTCTGCCTCTTTGCCACCTTTAACGCTCTTCTCTCCTCCCCCCTCCCTCTCTCCATATCTGCCGCTGACTTTGCCACCTTAATTACTTCCACGATTGACTCCATCAGGAGCTCAATCTCCTCTACCATCACCTCTCCTCCACCTCAATCTCCACTCTCTCATCCCCTTCTTAGCCACCCACCAATGTCTACCTTCATCCCTACCTCAGCTGAAGAAATCCACTCACTTCTTTTGTCATCCCCTCCTTCAACGTGCCCACTTGATCCCATCCCCTCTAATCTTCCGGTCTCTCTCTCTATCAACCTGTTCTCATCTTGCTCTATCCACCTGCTCTCATCTTGCCCACCTCTTTAACTTATCCCTCTCCTCTGACTTCTTCCCCTCCCCCTTTAAACATGCTCTTGTCTCCCCCATCCTTAAAAAACCTAACCTTGACCCCCCTTCACCCTCCAACTACCGACCCATCTCCCTGTTGCCCTTCGCCTCTAAGTTGCTTGAATGGAATGTTTACAAGCGTCTAATCGGCTACCTTGCCGACAACTCCATCCTGGACCCTCTCCAATCTGGCTTCCGCCCCCTGCACTCCGCTGAAACTGCCCTGACTAAGGTCACAAATGATCTCTTTTCTGCCAAATCTAAGGACCACTTCTCCCTTCTCATCCTCCTGGATCTTTCAGCAGCCTTTGACACTGTTGATCACTCTCTCCTGCTCCACACCCTTCGCTCCCTCTGCCTCTCTGGCACTGTCCACTCCTGCTTCTCCGCCTATTTATCGGATCGCTCCTTTTCTGTCGTAACCCCTAGCTCTTCCTCCTCTACTACCCCAGGGCTCAGTCCTTGGTCCCTTTCTGTTCTCGCTCTACACCTCCTCTCTGGGTGACCTCATCAGCTCCTTTGGTTTTAACTACCACCTCTATGCCGACGACACTCAAATCTATCTCTCCTCCCCTGACCTCTCCCCCGAACTTCTGTCAAAATTGTCAGATTGCCTCTCGGCCATCTACTCATGGATGTCCGATCGTTTTCTCAAGCTTAACATGGACAAAACGGAAATTGAAGTCTTTCCTCCTTCACATATACCCTCTACCCCTACTACCTTTATTACTATTGGTGACTCTACCATCTCCTCCTCCACCCAAGTCCACTGCCTGGGCGTCATCCTGGACTCCTCTCTCTCCTTCACCCCCCACATCCGTGCCCTCTCACTGTCCTGCCGCTTTCATCTCCACAACATTGCCCGCATCAGATCCTTCTTATCCACAAATGCCACTAAAGCCCTCATTCACTCTCTCGTTAACTCCTGTCTGGACTACTGCAATATTCTCCTCTCTGGCCTCCCTCTGGTTCATCTTGTGCCTCCTACAAGCCAAACTAAATGCTAGATTCATCTTCCTCCATCTCCTTTCTCTGTCTATCTCTACATCTCTATCTCTATGACTTCATGTCCCTTTCAGAATTCTCTTCAAGCTCCTTACCCCAACTTACAAGACTCCTCCTCCACAGCTCCCTACCTCTCCTCCTTTATCTCCATCCACACTCCCTCTCATCCCCTTCTCTCTGTTGGTGACAACCTTAACTCCAGCCTGATAACTACCTCTCACTCCCACATCCAAGACTTCTCCCGGGCTGCCCCTCTGCATTGGAACAACCTACCACAACCTATCAGGCAATCCGACACCCTCCAATCCTTCAAATGCTCCCTCAAAACTCACTTCTTCAGGTTAACCTACCCTTCTTCCACCTAAGATTATCTGCCTTCCCCATCTTCATCCCTGTGTCTCCTGTTTCTTTACCCCCTCCCACTTAGCATGTTAGCTCTTATGAGCAGGTCCCTCCTCCCACCTGTCATCACCCCTCTACTTCTCTCTGTCTATTTTTCCCCTTATTCATCTGCTCCTATGCACATTTCCTGCTTCTTTATTTTCCATACATATTGTTCTCCTATTTTTGTGCTGTATTTTATTTTTGTAATGTACCTGTATTGTGTTCATTGTTTTTATGAATTTGTACCCTGTCTGTTAATTGTATTTTATATGTAACTATTGGATTTCCTATTGCCCCTGTACAGCACTGCGGATACTGTGTGGCACCTTATAAATAAACGTTAATAACAATAATAAAAGTAATTTAATGTGCAATCCATAACAATGAAGATTGCACTGCTTGTCCAAAGAATTAGTAACATCTTAAAGGAAATTCCTTTTTCAATACTATTCATTGAATTGGTTCATTCGTTTTTTCTCAGTTTTATGTTTTTATAAATTTAAACTTTGTGGTTATTTATTTGGTATTATTATTATTATTATTATTATTATTATTATTATTATTATTATTTTATTATTAATCTCTTATGAAGTATGTTAAACACACTGATAATTTGCACTCATTTCATATGATGTAAGGGGATTTGGGAAATGGCAATGTCATGTCACTTTTAAAAGCGGTTTCTAGGACTATGAGAACAAATGTACCTTTACACTGGTGATGCACCTTCACTTTCAAGTAATTTCTCGAAAATGACTTTCTGTACCTTGTCACAAAAGCCATCATATGCAGGTCTAAACATTTACATTGTAATGTAATGCAAATGTTTCTGCATAAAAAAAGATTATAAAATACAGAAAACTGTCCTTAATTATAGTCATGGAAATATATATTATTTTATTTCTTCCATTTTTGGTAGGTTCATCTTTGTTTCATTTGTGAAAAAAATGTAAAAGGCATTACCTTTATAACTAGACCAATGTCAATATATATATAAAGGCTCAATCTTATTTATCTTTTCATTGGTGCTTCAGTGGGTCAAGGGGTGAAAAACATTGGTGGTTCAGGGAGTTTGCAAACGAAATGCATGAAGAGATCAGCATGATTCCTTATGCGACTAATCTCTCGGTAATAAAGAACAGGGTCTTGTGCCGAGAGCGTAGGGTGCATGGGCGACAATTTTACAACATCGTCGGAACTTCATTTATGAATGAAGCACCGACGATGCTGCCCCTTCTATCGCGGGACATCGAGGTCCTGCACAACCAAGGGTCACTGCGATGATAAGCGAGCCTTGATCAGGATCCTTCATCAAATTTAAAGCATCGTCTATAAATAGAGCCCTGAGAGAGGAAGGTTACACCTGGGCACAACCCAGGGTTGCTGACTTTTAATAGCTTTCCTTCAGGAGAGAAAGCTATAGAAGCAAGCAGAGGCAGGCTTAATTACATGATTTATGCAAATTGTGTCATTAAGCCCCACCCCC
This sequence comes from Limnodynastes dumerilii, assembly GCA_011038615.1. NCBI lineage: Eukaryota > Metazoa > Chordata > Amphibia > Anura > Limnodynastidae > Limnodynastes > Limnodynastes dumerilii. Next base: position 55,936 of record WWET01001201.1, read on the forward strand.
TGCCTAATACTTACCCGTTTTTAGCTTTAATAGGGATCGGGATGGGGCTTGATGGCGCAAATTGCATCATCAGGTCCCTCCCTGTCCCTAGAAACACTAGTATACTAGTAGTGGTAGTGTGGCAGGACTTGAGGCCGCGGTTTCCATGATACTATGGGCCTCAAGTTACTTGCAGGAGATTTGCAGGGAAACCGGGATACCGGGAGAACTGTCCTAATTTCGGGAGTCTCCCGGGCATTCCAGGAGAATCGGCAACCCTGGCACAACTATTTTGATTGCAGGGAGAGTCAAGTTAATTGTATACTTTGCATGTAGGGATATGTCTTTGAATTGCTTACTGCACACAGATACTGACCAGCTTTACTATCACACTGTTATTTAGACTTGGGATAGTAAACATCACCTCTCAACTCTAATACTGTTTGCAACAGATGAAATATGACTCCCCTGCAATCAACATGGTTTAGCCCAGGAGTAACTTTCCTCTCTTTGGACTGTAGTCACACTTAAGAATGATTTAGGTTCTTAATTATACGCAAAATGTAGCATGACTCCCCTGACAAGCCCTCGGTTTTCAGCTTTATAACCGACTTATGAATGCCATAACACTACCTTATCTTTAGGTTCGTAGTTGTGTGCGTATGGCGGCTAATTAAGAAAGTTTTTGCATAATCGGTCCCAGATTTCCCTGTTTAAATGGCTCCCTCCACCAAAACTTCTTAATTTTATTCTTAATTTTTCCCAGCACGCCCCTTCACTACAAATAGGTTCACAGTGGCGATTCAAAGCCGTCCCGTTCTTAAGTCCAACGTAAATTGCATACATTAAGTTACAATGCATGTGCAGTATATCCCTTCTTAAATATACGCACCTAAAAAGCGGCAAATTCTTAATTGTGAATCGGGTCCTTCATTTCAATCTCCTTCTTAAGTCTGGATCCAGCCCATAGTCTGTTATTACTTTTAATAACAGCTGAGAGGGGTATAAAGAGAACAGTAGGGAAGGGGTATAGAAGAACCAGTGGGAAAAGAGGTATAGAGGAAACAGTAGGGAGAGGGGTATAAAGATAACAGTGGGGAGAGGCCTATAGAGGGAACAGCTGCATAGAGGGGTATAGAGGATACAGCGGCATGGAGGAGTGAAGTGGTCACAGTGATGGAGAAGGGTATAAGGATACAGTGGGAACAGTGGTTGAGTGTCGTAAGAGAGAAAATTGGCAACAAAGGGGAATAAAGATGACAGTTGAGAGGGGTATCGAAAGAACTGATAGACGGCACAATGGTGGTGAAGGAGCTGGAGGTACACTCGCAGAGAGGAGGCATGGGAAAGAAAGTGGGTAGGTCCAATCCCCCCTCCTTCCCCCACAATAATAAATTGTAGATCTCTTAGCTTAAAAGAAAAGAAACATTAGCCGGTTGAGAGGCTAGTGCTTAAGTTGTCTGTACTAAGTTAGTGAGAATCCTGGTAGGTGTGGCTGAAGGGTTCAGGAGACTGTGACAAAGTATGATAGTTATGAAGTGGAGGAGTTGATGAAAACTGTAATTGTGAAAAGTGTCTAATTAATTCTGGATTAAATAACAACCTTATATAGTATATCAGTTAATGGAGGAATGACACATAGCCACAGAAGAGATAGGTAAGAGGAGCATACGTGATGAGTTTGTCATAATCAGAACAAGATGCTTATATGTTTACTAAGAGAATTGGTTTAAAGAGAGAATGGCAGACATGTGCAAGTTAATATTCCTATATGCATGAAATATATATGTAATGTAAGGGAGTGGTAGCACAAATAGTGAGTGTGCTCAGGCACACACAGAACTGTCTCATAGCATCCCAGCAGACAGATGGAATAGAGAGTACAGGTAGAGAGCAGCATTTTGAAACATATTAATCCCTCTAAGTGTTCTGTACCTTTTTTTACCATCTGACTTTTCAATCAGTTTCCTTTATCCTGCAAATGTTACGCCCTATCTTATGCCAGCTACTACCCAATCATAAAGAAGATTCAAAGAGGGAAATGACTAGTGGATGTATCACCTGAATAGTCAGCAGCTGCAAGTAACAGCCACAACCAATACATACAGACATATCCTAGTCGTTTTAATGCCCAGGCTGACTGATCCTCTATAGAAAAGAAAGTTCTTTCCTCCTCTGCTCGATAGCAAATGCCATCATATGGTATTGAGGACTCAAGGAAACATACAGTGTGCTGCACAGGAGGATTGCTGTCTTAGGAATACTATGTTATAAGTCAGACAGATCCCTTGGGGATGCAGTTTCTGGTACGAACGGTCCATTTTAGACAATGATACATCCAAAAGCTTATTTTTGGCTATAGCATTTCCTACTGCTTTTTTATAATGGCAATTTACATTCCAAAACAAAGTACCTGTTCTGGTTAGGTTTAGGGTCATGGGGCCTAAACGTAGGGGCGCTGGGGGACATCCCCTCCAGCGTCCCTATGGCATCTGCCCGGCGCATGTGCAGATCGGCTGAAAAGCAAAGGGTTAAGGT
>WWET01001201.1:58520-83793 GCA_011038615.1 Limnodynastes dumerilii
ATAAGGTTAGGCTGCAAGACAACGATGGTTAGGATTAGGGGAGGGATAAGATTAGGCTGCGAAGCAGGATGGTTAGGGAAGGGTTAAGGTTATGCCAGGGCCAGTGCTAGGGTGTTTGGCGCCCCCTGAAAACTTTAAATATGCGCTCACCTGTTTAACAATTTATCATTATAGTTACTAGAGTATAGTATACATTGACCTGATTCAAGCTCAGGTCCCATGTAAGCATCATAAAACACAATCTTGTAACCACAATAAAAGAAAGTGAATCATAGCCACTACTATACAATACAGACAGCATCCTAGTCTCCACTATACAATTCCCATTTCATCCTAATCACTGCCGCACAATACAGACTGTATATCTTAGGGACACATACCTTACAAACATTGGGCCAGATCCAGAATTCTGCTTGCAATCCGTTTACTAGCGTAGCGTATTTACGTGTGCGTACCTTCTATACACTCCCCTTGAATGTACGTATTTTGACCGCTTTCCGCTTTCCAAACCCTACCTTAACTTTTGCCCATGTAACCGCTGTCATCCACACACGTATGGATGGGTAACACGTATTCACGCAGCTAAGCACGCCCATACTGTACAGTTTAAATGAAAACCCCCGCCTACATTGCGTAATTTAGATGTACTTTTGGCTCACGTAAAATTGACACGCCCACACGTACGAATTTACGCAGGAAACACGTAAATGCCCCATACGCTCACATTTACGTTACGTTACGTAGTGTATTATCTGTCGTGCGCATTAGCAGTACTTACCAAAACGCGATTTTACGTGTCCACCACGCGTAAATTCGCTCAGAAGCATTGTTCTGGACCTGCCCCATTATCCTAGTGACCGCTACACCATACAGGTCACCTTACAATACAGACTGCATCTTTCCGACCACTGTACAATAAATTCAACATTCTTGTAACCTCAATGCAGTTAAAAAAGGCCTCCTTGTGTCACAAAAACAGAAAACATTTGTAACCATAATACAATAGAAGCACAACCCTGTAAGCACTTAGTTATCCAGTGTGTGTGTGTAGAGTGTATATATTCATCCAATCTCTCCCCCTTGCACTCCCCCTTATGTGTCTCCAATATTCCCATCATGTCTCTGCAGCCCCCCAATTTCCCCATCATGTCTCTGCAGCCCCCCAATTTCCCCATCATGTCTCTGTAGCCCCCCAGTTTCCCCATCATGTCTCTGCATCCCCTCAGTATCCCCATCATGTCTCTGCAGCCTCTCAATTTCCCCATCATTTCTCTGCAGCCCCACAATTTCCCGATCATGTCTCTGCAGCCCCTCAATATCCCCATCATGTCTCTCCAGCCCCCCTCCCAATATCCCAATCATGTCTCTGAAGCCCCCCCAGTCTCCCCATCATGTCTCTTTCTGCATACAGGAAGCGCTCATACAAGCAGTTCCTCCTGTATGAGCGCTGCCAATCTGTATAGCGGGGAGTGGGGGGATGTCCAGTGCCTATCCTGCATGGCACCGGGATACACCGCATTCCCTCATGGAGCGGGTCGTGCCGGCCCTGGGTTAGGCTGTGAACCAGCATGGTTAGGGTTAAGGAAGGGTTAGGGTTAGGCTACAGAGAGGGGGAGGGTTAAGATTAGGGCGAGGAAAGGGTTAGGAGGGTGGATACAGATTTAATTTAAAAAAATATTAAGTACGTACAATAAGCCAGCTCTGAATAGGTACAGAACATGCACAGTACCTATTCTTCTGCAACGGAATGCAGCCGCCTAATGCTACATTCCTTCAGCTATGGAGGCAAAGCCACCCACCGTGTATACGAGAAACATCGCTGGCAATGAAATCATACAGTAAGAGTTAGATTTACGTGTGATCTTCTATTCCCATATAGTTAAGGTTACACAGGGACACAGATTTACTCTCTGCATGTAGAAGAGCAGGGGGAGTATAAAAGATAAAATCACTGATGAATCCGGGATGCTATAAGTGTCAGTCACTATTGCATAGTGGCCATTACACTGTATACTAGTGTAGTAACATGCTAAAGTCATCATTTGCTGCGTTGGGATTATTTTGGATGTAACAGAACCTCTAATATACTATGCATGTGGAATTAGTGCCAGAATCATGTTTCTTGTGTCTAATTTTGATCTGGTTAACATGGGAAAGAACATTGCAGGTTTGATTACTTTCTGTACTTTCCCAGGATTGGAATACCACCAATATCCTGAGTCACTAAAGCTTAGTGTGTGCACATCTACCACTTCACAGACAATTTTGGCATTTATCATCCATAATGATAGGCTAAGGCCTCACCCTCTTACATTTTTTAAAGCTTAGCCAAACTGCTTCCACAAATAATGCGATTTATTCTGCCCAGATGTCCAATACCATTATCATCAGCTTGGCGGCAGTTTTAAACGGTGATCTGTATCATTACGTATTAAAATCTTATATCTGCAGACCTTTCCCCTCTTCATTATGCTTGGGTCACACTATTTAGGAAATAGATCATTATTCTCAATCTATTAAACAAACATTAAGCAAGGCTTTGACTATACAAGCTATTCGAATCAATATGGCCCTGATTCACATCTAAGAAGCTGATGCTTCTTAGGTGCGGATATTTGTGTACAGGGCCACTGTGTATGTGTAGTCATGTAGACTATGCAATTTACATAGTGGTCCTGTACGCAGATTAACTACGTGTGGTCTTTAAGGACTGCACTTAGTTTTTAAGATAAGAGGAGGCGTACCATGGCAGCCTCCGGGGTAAGTTACATAAAGTGGGTGGTAGGGAGGGATGTAAATTAGGCTGGGAGGGAGGGAGGGCTGGGGAACCTGGGGAAAATACGCACGGGTAGTTAGGGTTGCCCTCAGGCACTCGTAAACAGGTTGCCCTAAGGCACTCGTAAAAATGGGGGCGGGGGAGGGGAGTGGGGAAGTATCTGCACCTATGGATCACACACTTATGTGTTAATCCGGCCCTATAGGAGGAATTGAAAACATTGCTACTGCTGGCACTAGGAGTTATTAGTAACTGTGTGTACAAGCTCATGCATTTATAAACAACATGCCTCATAAAGCTTTCAATTTACAAAGGTTGTTGTGATATTTAGGGTGGAGGCCTTGTGCTGGGTGGAACATTGAGTCATAAAGTGGTAAATCCAAGGTGTTTGGTGGTGTATAATGAAAGCATTTTGTGAATAGAGTCCAGTGTATAGCTTGGCAGTTGTGTCCCAGACAGAAATTTATAAATAAAAAACACCATAGTCATAGTAAAGAATAATCCCATTATACATAATGAGTGGAGCAACAGCTGGATGTACCACAAATACCAAAAGTATCCCATCTTATTCATAAACAACAGGTTATAAAGCAGATGACCATCAGGGGTTCAGCCAGTAGAATGCTGTACAGAGATATGAAATAATATGTTTATTATATTCCATCACTGGGCTGATAGAGTATGTCTGCCTTCTAAATGGCATAGAGAAAATATATAATATTTTTTATTAGTTAGAGCATACCCTCCAACATGACCCATTCCATTAGGTAGAAAATACTCTGCTCCTCAGTTTCCAACTGTCAGTTACTATGGTAACCACCCTTGTTGAAGAGACAAATAGTTTTTTAAGTATCAGTTAATTCAGTTAAACCAGATAAGTGACAGGTGGAAGCTCAGGAGTAGATTAAATTGTACACAATGGAATGGGTCATACTGGAGGGTCTGGTTATAGTAGGGATGGATACTATTCAGTGTCGTTATAAAATAAGCACTGGTGTGTCATTATAATAAGTGATAGAACACATTTTGCAAATCTTTTTATTTTTTTTTTATTACCAGCACTCATGTAAGGACTGATACAATGATACAATGATGCACAGGTGCAGACTGTGTAGTGTAGACTCAAGCAAAAATATATTGCATTGTGAGGGGGCAAATTAACTTTTACAGGAAAAATACTTTGCTTTTGAACATAGAACACACATACTGTAAAGCTTTCTGAGTAATCTGTAATCATATCAGACATCATATAACATGTACCACCACATACGAATGGATGGCACTACATAGGTCTGGGATCAAGGCAGCCTTGTCTGCAAAACAATTGGAGTCATTTTGCCCAATTCAAACACAACCTAGCTTCGTCCCGCTTCTAGGCGACTGCGAAAAGACGAGGGGACTGAGACTTATCCAATTGGAAAATTCCTGTATACATAGGGCCAGATCCAGACCTACACCCGCTAGCGTATTTACGCTCGTCGTAGTCGTAAAATGCAGTTTTTCATGTTGTGCGCATGCACGCGGCAGATGTTACGACCAGAAACTATCAATGTACTTACGAGACTACAATCAACTACGTAACTACGAACGAAGGGGCGTCAGCCATATGCTTGCATAAATACGATCCGCGCTAGTTCGTAACACAGACTTAAGTCTGGATCTGGCCCATAGACTCAATACTATAGCTCCTTATGAACTAAATGAATACATCAATTATAACTGCTTTCTTTGAAGTGTTATGTATGCTTTTCTGTTTCTTAAAATGTTTCATTTAACCTACAATATAATTAATCTTTCCTAGTCCAACATATGTATGAAAACCTTGGCATTTAATCCTAGGTCTTAATGTTTCACATATTATACAGTGTTACATACTGGAACTTTAAATGCGCTCCACTGTTGGGGTTATTTATTCCTATTTAGTATCTCATTCTGTTTTATAGCTTTAATGGAAAATCTTCCCTACTAGTGCCATTCTATGAGATAAATGTTTAACCTTGTACAAATTCATACGCCTGCATTTTAGGTTCGGCACAACAATTGTTTTGGCATATGGTATTGTTATCGACTATGATCTCCATGGCAACAGGTGGGCGGCTACCAGGGTCGCCCACCCGTGATGTGTTGTCTAGGCCCACCAGTCCCGCCGCATGGAGATTCGTGATTGTGATGCACATTGGTGGGGTAAGTTATATATTTGACTGTTTTATATATATATATATATATATATATATATATACACACACACACTTATATAAAAATACACATTGCTATAAAGTATAAAATATTAAATGTGTTTGCAAAAGTGGTTTACAGATGCATTTGGAAGCATTTAGTTTTAACTGCATTTTTTGTGTTAATGGCTTTTATTAAGGTTGATAGCAACATGTACTTAATGCAACGACATGGGAGTAATTCATTAGGCATAACATTGCAATAGTACAACTATTCTTCCTGATTCATATGTTGACCTTTAGTGGTCTGCCCTCAGAAATGGAGAGATACTCGTTTAAGTATTATTGTCTACTGGGGTGAACCTGGAGAATATACGTGACCAGGGAAGATTAGTCCTAATACCTCTGAGTAGTTGCAATATACCAATTAAAAGGATAGATATACAGGGAGGGGTGGGTGGTATAGTCAAAGTATGAACATGGGGCAGTGAGGGGTGAAGAAAGGGGCTGAACACACTAACTTAGCTTACTTTATCTGGTGCGGGGGTTTGGGGACGTGGATGGATGCTATTTGTTTTATTTGATTGTTCTAGATAGCTAATACCCAGCATTAAAGTTACGAGTTTCCAGGATATGCAACAGCTCTTGCAAACAGTATATATGGAATTTAGTTCTCACTGACAGTGCAGGGCTGTAACATCTCTTCAATTTATCAGTGTAAATCACATAAAATAAAATGCTTTTGGCCCTCTAAGGCCTTAGGTGATCTTAAACATCTCAGAAACATTTGATACAAGTTTTACAGAAAGGCAGGAGTTTTTATTTAAAATATATTACATGTAGATTTTAGAGTCAATTTTTGAAACATGAATATTACACTTATGAGGGTATTTCATTAATGTACCATTATCAAAATGTACGTGCAATTACCCCAAGCAATAACATTATAAAAATATACTTTAACAGAAGCAGAGAAAACCAGCTCTGCATTTACATTAACCTGGAACTCTACTATAAAGTCACAGACTCAAATGTCGGCTCTGCCGGTGACATGTGACCTAGCAGCAGTGGTCATGTAGTTTCATTACAGCTCTGCCTTTGTCTTTGACCCTGTAGTTTTGTATAGCTATATTGCTGACTGAACTTGTATCTTGATATAAAAAAAAATGCCCTGCATCTAATGTGATCCCCTAAAAAAGAAATCTATATAATGGAGACCCCTTTAAAGGGAAAGTTATATCATGCCTTATTGGGAGTGAAAGAAATGAAACCTACATATGGGATCTAAAAAAATGTTAGAACTGGTTATGTATATTGTCAAACTATTTAGACATAGTTTAATAGTCATACTTCTAAAGAGTCAATAATGTTGGTGAACTGAGGGAGCCAGGAGTCTGATCCCCGCTACTGTTGCTGCTGCTGCTGCTACTGAGCCTACGATGGGCAGTGGAGCAAGACTCTTGAGGTCCAGGATAAGTGAAGATCAAATTTGGTGTAAAGGGTGTAATGGATGGCGTCTTCATCAAGGTAGGAGTGTGAAGAGCTTCGGGTTCAAGAACAGTGTCGCTAAGCTCTATCCTGGGAAGGTTGACCTTTGGTCCTCTAGCATATTCTTCGTTTGGCTCCTCCTTGAAGAGCTTAGAAGAGATCGCCTGCTGATTTGGCTGATGGGAACAAGGCACCTTGCAGATTGGTTGGTGTGCATCAAGAATTAACTCCAGCTTATCTTTCTGTTTCTGCAATTCAGCTATCTCTTTTTGCAGAGTTGACTTCTCTTCTTCAAGTTTGTCTGTTTCCTAAAATGATTTAAAAAAAATTCTTAAACTGTAATTTAAATTACAAACATATCTCAAATTGTCCTACTCTCTTCCGCACTTCCTTCTATGCCCAATGTATATTATTTATGGTAAAAGAAGGACAACACAACACATACACAATGAAAGCAATGGTGAGTAATGTGTGTATAAGTACATGCACCAGGGTTGGGCAGGTGCAAATCAATATGCTGAAAAGTACATCAACACACCCTGACCCAACATCAGAACGTTGCATGCTGCACTTTGAATGTAAGATAGCATGGGCCAGATTTACTAAGCTGCGGGAACGCAACCAATCAGATTCTAGCTCTCACTTTCCTATTACATACTAGAAAATGTCAGCTAGAATCTGATTGGTTGCTATTGGCAACATCTTCACTTTTCCTTTCTCACAGCTTAGTAAATCTGGCATGTGTCTAAGCTGCATGAAACGCTTCAATACATACATTTGCATTGTTATGTGTTATAAGTTTATGCAATACTAAAATGCGAATATGTTCTCAAATGTGCCAAGAACAATGCATGAGACTCTAAAATGCTCCTACTACCAATAATCTTTACTTACTGCTTGTAGATAATCTGTCAGCTCCTTGCGGCGATTCCTGCACTTGGCAGCAGCAATCTTATTTCTCTCTCTTCGCACTCTTCTCCTCTCCTCTTCTTCTAGTGACACCTATTAAGAACAACAAAACTAAATGTCAAAAAAGTAAAACAATTCTGTATGCACCTCCTAGAATCCTGTTGTGTGGCATCCAATCATGCTAAATATCTGCATTGCAGTGCATTTCTGTATTGAAGTGCATTTAATAAGGAAGCTGGCGCTACCATTTTCCTCTTAATGTGTACATAGGTCATGGTGCATTAATGAGCACTGGGATGAATGATGTCTGCCTTGTCTATGAATGGAAGGATTGGCAGTGTGTGTGACCTGGTGAGTCAGCCATTAATGTTTATCCCGCTCCAAGTTGTGGTTTGGCACTTATGTCCCTACTCCTTTTCCTCCTGACTCACCCACTTGACTATGACTCGCTCATCAACTGTTTCCGCGCCATGTGCAGCAATTTAAGCACCAATATTTTAACTCTTTATATACACAGTAAAACCGGAGATACATTTATAATAAAAAAAAACACATTTAAACACATATATTAAACTAGTTAAAAGTCCATCAAAATGTCAAACTCATTGGCCCATCCCGCTGTCTCTCATTAATAGGTGAGAAGTAGCGTTAGTCAGAGCTGTAACTAGAAATTATATGAGCCAGAGGCAAAAAGAAAAAAATTATGCCCCCACCCTTATATTAATAACCAGTTTAACCTTAAAAGCTAAATTATTGGCACCCCACTTTGGCTTTGCGCCCTAGGAAGCCGCCCCTATTGCACAGCCCTGCCGCAAGCTTTGGACCCGGCCCTTACCTGACACTGGACAGCATTCTCCAAAGATGCTGTGCCCACTGGTCCACCCTCCCTGTCGCTCATATGTAACAATGATGAGCAGCATTAGCCTCTTATATAGATATTTAAAACACTAATACTTACATGATCACCGTGTCGTCTTCGTCCCATGTTTAATACTCCCCCCATGCTCCGGATGACACCATGACGAGGACTATGATAAGGTGGTAAGGTCAAAGGTCTGACGCTTGGCTGGACCATCCAGTTAAGGTCTTGATTTGATGTTACTGCGTTTATCGTTGGAATAAAAGGACTTGAAGATGTGTGTGGGGGATATTTCTGTCAAACAGAAGTGAAAAAAAGTCAATTTTTGCTTCATTTATATATATATATATATATATATATATTTATTTATGATGCATAGTGTTCAGTTTTCAGAACGTTTATATAGCACAAAGCACTATAGCTCATGTAAACTATTGTAAACTATTCTGTGCAACCTGGTTCTGGAGCACTTTGAAATGTTGTGAATATTATTGGTGTCCCTAGGTTAGAAAATATATTTGTAACTAGCAATATATTTTCAGGAAGAAACCACTGTATTCCATTATTTGGACAGGGTAGCAATATTGCACAGTCTTCATGTTTTATTTCTAATTTACAACAGCAACACCAGCAACACATGCTTTAAAACCACCTACCAGAATCTCTCATGTGTGTGACCATACTGGATGAAAGATCTGGCCATACAATACAGCGGCCACTGGTCTGATCATCCAATTATTGGGAGATTGGACCAATAATCGCTGTGTAGACTAACTTGGCGATAAAATGGTCCTAAAATGCTTGAATCTGCTCATTTTATCTTTTGTCCCTTCCTAAAATATTTTGGACCCAAGCTACCAATATTGCATAGTGTGTGTCATTCTCTAATTATTGGACCTGTACCTTCACCTCCTGGCCAGAATTTTCCCATCTCTCCGATTCCATAATTATCGGCATGTACAGCAGTAATAAAGCAATGAAAGCTCTGCATTCTGTAAGGCTGCACAGTCAGAAATGCAGAGCTTTCATTAATTTGAAATTAGCGGCATGTACAGCAGTGATAGAGAGATGGGGAAAGTCTGGCCAGGAGGTTGAAATGTCACACACTGGGTGTGGTTTTTCATTACAGTTAGCCAATCAGCTGCATTGGCCTCCTGTCAAGCTTAGCAGCCCTTCTTCTTTGCCTCAATTATGGGTCACAGCAAGATAGTAAGTGGTGCCAATATTGGGACCTTTCCCCTAATGGAATATTGTCTCACTTATCGAGTCACTTCCTGCTGTGAGTGATCATTGATGTAGTGTATGCCCAGATCATTGTCAGGATTATATTATGGTACAAATGGTGACTAATATGGTTGGGAAGAGTATAACAGTTGTTTATGATCATTAATATTACACAGTGTGTTATGCATAAAAATGCCATCGTTACTGTGACTCCTGTCTAATCAAATATTGTAAATCTGACATGTTTGGTCAACATTATAATAATCCTGACCTAACCCTAATTCCTAACCCTTAACCACTATCCAGACAAGCCGAACAGAGCGCAGAGCAGGGGCACAGCATTCGCTAGATTACAACAGTGTCTGAAATGATACACTCAACTTTATGCTCTCGGCTGTAACACTTTTGAATTAGTGATTGCCGGAACGGCAAACACTTTTCGCCTGAAAGTATAGAAAGTAACAGAAACTAACCACTGCGTATTTAAGCATAACCTGATAAGAACTGGTGAAGTGACCTATCAAACATAAAGCTAAAGTAATGAAATTGTAGTTATAATGGAAGATTTTTCCAAATGAGCAGTAGACACACACACACACAGAAGAACCGGATCATAGAGCCCCAGCCCTCAACTAATGCCTGCTCACACATGAATCTCTTGCGTCATTCACTGGTGAGGTGTCATATTGCTTTACACCATGCAGTGTACAGAATGCAAATCATCGTTATCATACACGTGCTGTTTTACAGTCATTTCAGTAGCTAGAAACTCAGCATCCTCTGTCTGCTCACTAGTTACAATTTCTTAGAAAAGGAAACTTCAATACAAAGCCAGGGAAATGGAATGCCACTGGAATTCATTTACAATGATGTCACCTTCCTCTTACATTGCCAATCAAGAGAAATATATATATATAGACAGATATTATTAGATACATTTTTAGTAATGACATTGGGCCGTATTTATGGCAGGCGGATGAGTAAGATAGGCTGTTAAGCCGATCTGCACATGAGCCGGGCAGAAGTTGCCCGGTGTAACTAGGAAAGACCCTAGTTTAGGATCAGGCGTCCCTTAGTCTAGCGCAGTGGTTCCCAAACTTTCTCAGTTCGAGGCACCCTTAGGGTCTCCATATTTTTTTTCAGGGCACCCCTAAGACAAAAATACAATAGAATACAATAGGAAATAGAAACATTCCGAGGCACCCCAGTGAGAGCGTCGCGGCACCCCTGGGAGCCGCGGCACACAGTTTGGGAATCACTGGTCTAGCGTAATTACGGTGGAGGGGGCGTGCCAAGCCTACGCTCACCGTAATTACGATAGACTTAGGGAAGTTAGGCGGGGGGAGGTAGGGAGATGAGGCAGGGTTTAGAGATTACGCCTCGGGTCCGGGCGTAATTACACTCTTGTCACGCCGACTGAAGTTAGGGTAGCCTTCAGCCGGCGTAACAGTGTAAGAGTGTAATTACGGCCGGAACGGCGGAGTGTCAGGGGGAGTGCATGCCGTGCCGGTTTATGCATCAGCGTTAGTCTGGATCAGCCCCATTGTGTATAACATATAGACAGAATTTAGTAGGTGTTTTTTTTACTTTAAATATCATATGTAAGCAGTCACTGACTGCAGCTATAAAGTTCCTATGAATTATGTATATTGATAATATCTAACAATATTGGGCATTGCACATATTAAAGAGCTCCAAATGGTTTTATGTATACAGAGAAATCTATTAATCTGGCAAGGTACAAGGTAAAATGAAAGTGTGCCTCTTAAAGTAGATGCCTTTAAAAATATTCCACTAGTTTAGGATATAAATGTAATAAATGTAAACCAAGAAGCGTACTTTTTAATATAAGCAGAACCGTGGCAGCACAGTTTACCAGGTCCTGCCAAAATGTGACATGTTCTTGTAGATCCCCAGCATACTCTAAATGGCATAAATATGTTGATGAAATGGCATACAGAGGGACAGAGACAATCTCTGTGTATGCTCTTTTAATAAAAATAATTAGAAAATGGTTTTCATATTTTACATTAAAAATGACTAACAAGAATAATACTCAATATGGGTTATATTGGACAATGAGGAGCCCAGATTATTATGACCTGTTTTACAACAGAGGGGTAAAGGAGGCCCAACCCAAAACATTGAGACTTATCCATCTAAACCAGAACATTTGATGGGGTCTCTATCAGTTCACACTTGTTCAGTGATTCTTACACACTGTATGCATTGAACAAAAATGTTGGACATGTACAAAACATAACTGTCATCGGCAGCAATGAGTCAGATACACACCTTTAAGGTATCATAAATACAATTTAATAAAAATATAAGCAGTGGTGAATAACTGATTTTCTTAGAAGAGCAAGTTGTGGATTTGCATAAAAGTTTCCTAGTACATCTGTAGTAATAGAGAGTGAAATTTAAGTTGATTTCCCAGTCCATTTTAGAATACAGAATATGAAGAATAATGATATATGCAAAACAGGTCATACAGAAAAATTTTAATGTAACTCCCCCATTCTATCTTCATTACTTACTCATCAACTCCTTTCTTTAACTCTATCCACCTCCATGATGGTCCTAGTACTAGCATGTCAATCCCTTCCTGACACTTTAGCCCTTGGATGGAGCCATCACTTTTTTTTTAACTTATTTTTTTAAATACAAGAACTTAAATCCCTGCTTTTGAGTGATATCACGTTTTTAATTTTACTGTCAACACATCAAGCTATAGGCACTATCAGTGGGGTACATGACCCCTAAAATCAGTGTTACAATAACAGTAACCTAGAGAATTATATTTTACAACATACATCCAATTATATCGTAGATATTTAAACCCAGGAAACGTATATTAAGCGCTATCAGAGCAATATGGGTTTTTTTATATACATATTTCCCATTATTATACAGCACGATCATGCTTTGTTATTGAATTGATACTAGGAAGGAATCATCATTATATGCTGGTCACAAATGCTAGTAATTATTACAATGTGCATTACTGATTTAATGCTATGACTCACTGAAAGCAACTCATTTTTTATCTGCATACAATGAGAATTATTACACAGTGCTAACCTTTAGATAGATAAAATATGCAGTGCATAGTTCTTTGTATGTATGTCCTTGGATCTTGTTTAAACATACGCTAGAACACATTTAGAATATGATTCACAAGTGTGTAAGCAATCAATGCAACAGAAGCATCCAAGATTTTAAAAAAAAAAAATTATTCTCCTTATCAATAAAATTATGTTTAATGAATAAATATAGTTAAGTAACTCACTTGCTGGTTATCCTCCAGAGGTATCGATCTTACGCCGTGACCCATGCCGACTGCTCCAAATAATTGCGTAGTTCCTGGATTACTAGGGCTGTGACTGCCTGTGCTGCACCCTAAATCTTGATGAGGGTAAGTCCCAGGAAAGTCTCTGTACATGGTATGGAAGTTCACTCTTCCTCTGTCTTAATAACACTGACACACAAGTGCACGCTGCCTCATATTTTATCAATGACATAGTCATTTCAAAAGTGAGGGGTGACAATTAATTTAACACCATTGCAATATTGGCATTATGCTGCAATTAATATCCGTTTTGTTCATAAACCAGTTTTGAATAACAAATAAAATGAAACATTTGTGTATTGATAAAAAAAACTTGCCATTTTTTATTCAATAAAAATATGAAAGTGGAATGTCGTCCCCTTCGTTTTTCGCTGCAGTTGGTACGGTCTGGGGATTCGGGATTACCCAACCATTTAGTGACGCAGATGCCCTTATATGGTATACTTCCTCAGCGACAGGAAAGCCCTTCGCTAGAAGCGGCTAGAAGCGGCTAGGTAGAGAATACGCTGTTTCCAGAGTGGAACGGAAAGTATAGGTAAAACGACAGAACTACGGGACATGTAGACAAAATACTTCTGGGAAATGATGCTTGTTTATTAAGGGTTTCTATTTGTTTTGGTAATTACACGTTACCAGTGACATTTTTAAGCGTTTATAAGAAACTCATAATGTATTTAGTTTATATGAAACGTTACCCCTTATTGGCATGTCCTATTCTAATATTTTATTGTAGCCATTTAATGGATATCTGCTGATACGTATTTCTGCAATATTTTCTATTTCTTCATTGTGGAATATACATTTATCCTGGCTTCTGCAGCTAGCTGCCTGGACAACTATATACTCAGAAGACCTGTAGACAGAAAAGCAACATTATAGAGCAAACCAAATGACCCACAGACCTGACCAAGGCATTCTTATATGGTGAGGGGAGCTTTGAGGTCTCTGCTGTGTTAGCAAAAGAGAAAAATGGATGTCTCTTCAGATAATGCATATTTTAGTACATGGGCACAAGTGACACTCTCTGTCCTGAGAGCATGGCAAAAAGACGTGCAAAAGGTGCGAAATATGCTATTTCAAGCCTGACTACGGATAGGCAAAAGGGTCTGACGATCAAGTCGATCGGGAGAATGGAGGAGCAAGAAATTTTATATGTTAGTTTAATTTGGTTACCAGTTCAGGTCTATGTGGCACCCAGGCCCGGCAGCAGAAATCTTGTGGCCCGGTACACTCATGTTTTTGGAGGCCCCCATCCATCCTCAGTAATGTCTGCAGCAGTGGATTTCAGAGGTCCATCTGAACCTCGGGCCTGTCACAGTTTTCCCCCTTGTCCCACCCTGTTGCCAGACCTGGTGGCACCCATTTTTCTTTTTCTTGTCTCCATAAGTGACAGACGAGTGTGGGTCCCTGGAAAGAACTGCCCTATTTCGAAAGGGCTGTTTTCTCCCAGCCAGTTTCGAACTGGCTGGGATTTTGATTGCATATGCCTCGATGAGGCATAGCAATCGATCCACGGAGCACCGAACTTTCAGTGCTCCGAAAGGTAAGGTAAAAAACTACCCCAACCCTTCCCCTAATTCTAACCCTAACCCTCCCCTCCATTACCTTAACACTAACTCTCCCTTCCCCGCAGCCTGACCCTAATCCTCCCTCCCCTGCAGCCTGACCCTAACCCTCCATTCCCCGCAGCCTGACCGTAACCCTGGAGAGGTTAATCATCTTTCCCGTGGTCCGGGTCCTGCAGTAGCGGCAGCGGCATTTCCAAAACGGAATGGCTGTATATGCCATTTGGCACACCCATTCTGAAAAAAAAAATTCTAAACTAAAGGGGTATTCGAAAGGAACTTTCGGATGTCCCTATTTCAGAAATCAGACTTTCTTAGCGGGGACTGCAACCGGTGACAGACAAGAAAGCAAATTTCCGTTTGTTTAAATGATACTAGGATGTAACATATGTATGTGATGATGCCTGTTTGTAATTGAGCAGCAGTATTTTAATTTGTAATAAAAAAAAATAACCCCTTCCCCCGCTACCTCCTCATTCGCAACCCACAAGTGCTGAATATAAATAAATAAAGAACGGGCCGGCCGGGCATGCTGCCGCTAGTAGAACTACTAGTCCAAGCATGCCCATGAATGACAAGGCATGCTTGCGCTGGTTGCACTACCATCGGCAGCATGCCCTGCCCCAAAAAGCGTTAGATACCCATGGCATTAAAAAAATAAAAAATTACTGTGCCCTTCCACAAAAACAAATATTTAAACGTCCCAAGTGCCCCCCTATGTTAAATACTAAAATAATGCAAATACACCGTCCCTTTCATTATAAAAAAATTACAGTGCATAAAATAAATAAAATAAAAAAAAACGCAACATGTGCCACTGTCCCCTTGTTTAAATTTTTTTTTAAAGTGGCCACATACTTTAAATAATATAACCATCGCCATGCGCCCCTTAAAAATAAATAAAAAAATGCCCAAAAAATGCCCACACAAATTAAAAAAATACCACACTTACCTGCTCTGATGGGGGTCCAGTCTTGTAAGCTTTTAATCCGGGGGTGGCCTTGGCAAAATAAAAAACCCTATACAGACGATGAGTACCATGTCCTGCACCGTAGGACACCCCGACGCTAATGACAGGTCTACTGTCATTGGGGTATATTTATACCCTTTGGGCACTGCCACAGTTATCGTGAGACATCCTCCTCCAACGAATACTATATAGTGTGGGCATCATTTTCAGTCCCAGGCCCACATGGCCCTCAATCCGGCCCTGACATATATATTATTATTACTATAGTATTTTTCAAACTTTTTGTTTAAAATATTGAACTCAATATTCATGCTATATAATATATTAACATGTAAGTGTTAAACCACTTTATTTCACATGCATGTTGGAAAAACATCCACAGGCAATAACAGGCTAAGGCCCCCAATATGGTCCTGCATTTGGCTGGGTCAAGGGACCACTTACATTATTTAAGTTCAGTAGGGGCTGCCAGACAGTCTTGCTCCCTAAAATAATCTTGTGGCTAATGCTAAGTAATAAAGCAAGCATTATTAGCAAAATATGGTTGAATTGTCAATTAAAACTGTGACAGATTTAAAGAACTGCATCAAACCATTGATGTACTGCATAGTAAAGTGGATCTGTAGGTTTATCAGATTAAAGGACTCAAATGTTAAACTAGTGTAAGAATGGACTGATATGTCAGAACACCCTCAAAACAGTCCCAAAAAACCTCTCCTGGATTTAGAGAGCTGGCAGCCTGTATGATCAAATATATTAGTATCATCTCAGGGTGGCAGAGATATAGGACCGGATCCAGACCCCCGAGTGCTATCCGTGCGTGCGGGGGTCTGAAATTACGCGAGACAGAGGGGAGTGCACACCCCCTGTCACTCCCCTCTGTCGTGCGGGCTTTATGGCAGCTTACGCTGCCATAAGCCTGCCTTAACTGCGACGGGCGGATCAGCGGTCCGTTCGACCACTGATCCGCTACAGTGTGGGAGCCCCCTCCCACACTGTATACTTTACATGCTTCCCCCCGCCCGCTTTAGCGGGCTGAAGGGAAGCACAGGCCATTTGTACGCAAATGGGCTCGGATGGAACGTGCGATTTACCTTGCGTGCGTAAATCACCTGACCATCTTAGATCTGGATCCGGTCCATAGACCAGATTATCAGGTGGTGTGTGGCCACTATACAATGTTCCGCAGCGTTACACTGGCCTCCAAGGAGAGCGCATAGTGGAGCATATCCAGATTTCCTTTAGCTAGGATGGGAAAGCTCCAGCTCTTGGCATCTGCACATGTGAATGCTACAATATCAGGCCGTATGCAGAGCTCCGGGTGCACTGCATATGCGCCTGGAGTTTTCCGATATGTGTTACTGCGCATGCGCAGTCATTTTGTAACGCCATCTAAGTTTCTTTTTGCAACGTAGATTGCTTATACGTGGTCTTTTAGAAGAAAAAGAAACGTAGATGGAGTTACAAAATTACTGCGCATGCGCAGTAACACATATCGGAAAACCCTGCATATGGCCCATCATCATCACTGGTTTTGTAACAATGAATGTTTCAGAATGAACCAAGCAATTCCCACAATATATTGTAAAGAAGATTCTCAATGAATACCGACAACTGATTGGTTGGTTCAATTATTTCTTTACTGATTGATCTTATTTGATCCTTGACTCTCTGAAAATGAAGAATTTAGTTGTATTCACAAAAGATATTATTTTTGCATATAACAGTAAAAAATCTTTTCAACAAAGTTGACCAGAGAATTAACATAAAAAATTACAACCATGTATTACTCCAAGTCAGACAGAGAAACAGTTTCAAACGATTACCATCATGCATTTACTATAAATCTCTCATGGAAATAAGTTTCAACAATTCCTATCATTGTATTACTTTAAATCAGTTAAATAAAAAGTCTTTAGTTAGTAATAATTATGCAATTTCTTTATCTAATGAAACAATGTATACTATTTCAATGAATTACTTTGCATGAGAACTAGTAACAGTCTGGTGTGGAAAATGTATATATGGGTCATTTTATATTTATAAACCCTGGGAACTCACTATATTTTCACAGACTGGTTAACTCGCTGTGACACCCTGAATTGTCCACACCACCCAGTTCAGTCTTTGGGCCTCATTAACAAAAAACGATTTTAGACTGTTATTTAAAATCGTTTGAACTCACAGCGATTTACACGCGATTTTTTGGTTTAAATCTAAATCTAAATTTCTATAGAAAACCACCGCGATTTAGCCCTTTCAAAATCGCAGTAACTGGAGTGATTTGATTTAAATTGCGGTAAAATTGCATCTTTGTGAATACCGCGATTTAAATAAAATCACACGAGTTGCTGCGATTTTGAAAGGGCTAAATCAGGGTGGTTTTCTATATTTCTATAGAAAACCACCGCGATTAGACCTTCAAAAAATCGCAGCAACTCGCGTGAGTTAAAAAAAAAGCAAGTGCTGCATGGTTGAAAGCCTTAGCCATGCTGTGCTGATAGAACTACAAGGCTAAGCATTGCTTAGCCTTGTAGTAATATCAGCGTCAGCATGGTAAGGCTTCTAACCATGCCGCGCTGTGTGTAAAAAAAAAAAGACAATGTGCACCAAACATACATTAACACATTACAGTAAGTGTGCATGTAAAAAATAAATTTTCCCTAACTAATTATGTTCCCTAATGTATGCACTTACCTCCGGTGGTCATCGTCTCCTATTCTAAGTGTATGGATGCAGTGTGTGTTGTTGTAAAAGAATAAAAGTTTTGGGCACTTACACACCTCCTCTTCTTCCTCGGTGAAACGCTAGAGCACCAGTATAACTGACGTCATCTATTATATAAAACACTGCCCCCTAGCGACCAAATGGTCATTAGAAGCAGCACCGCGGAAGAAGAGGAGGTGTCCCCGCCGTGGCAAGTCCAGAAGAGCCCAGAGAACCGGACCAGTGACTCTAATCCATGGGAACCCAGACTACAATCAAGTGAAGAAGTTTCAGCACATCCAGCAAGGCTTTTCAAGACAGATGACAGCAAACGGTGAGTGCCCAAAACTTTTATTCTTTTACAACACCACACACACTGCATCCATACACTATGGAGACGATGACCAACGGAGGTAAGTGCACACATTAGGGAACATAATTGTTCAGGGAAAATTTATTTTTTATATGCACACTTACTGTAATGTGTTTATGTATGTTTGGTGCACACTGTCTTTTTTTTTACACACACTACACACAATGCGGCATGCTTAGAAGCCTTACCATGCTGACGTTGATATAGTTCTATCAGCACAGCATGGTTAAGGCTTTCAACCATGCAGCACTTTGAGGGTCAGGGACATGAGATCACATTAAAATCGCACCTCTCAGGCTGCGATTTTTTTTTTTGTGATTTCATGTCGCACTAAAGGCGATTTCTTCAAATCGCCTTTAGTGAATATCACTATTTTTTTTACTATGTTTTGAATGGCAAACATCTGGACGATTTCTGTCCAGCGATGTTTGCCAAGGCGATTAAACCCATAAATCACGTGATTTGACCCTTTGTGAATACCGCGGTGTGAGTTTAGAGGGTCAAATCACGTGATTTATGGCAATTTAACACAAATCGTTTTTTGTAAATGAGGTCCTTTGAGTTTCCACCTCACTCTTCTTTACTTCTGACTCTCTCTTTTCACTGCAAGTCTATAGGTATCTCTGCTACCATATAGCCAATCTCTGCTTCCCAGCTATTCCACCACTGATCTCTCCTATTCTCTCCTCCTATCTCCTCAGCGACTCTTGATTTCAGCACTCGGCACCTCACCAACATGGCTCTCTCCCAATGCGCTTGTCTCTCTCACGGCTCTCAACTCCTTCTCACAAACTTGTCTCCTCACCGCCACGGCTCCTTCTCATCCCCCTCTGTCACTGCCGATATGTGTTCCTGTCACCAATCTTCTTATTTTCACCTCACAGGCTCAACTCGACTGCTCTCACAGCACTCACTCGCAATAGCTCTCCCTCACTACTCTCTGTCACTGCCGATATGTATCCTTATCATCAAACTGCTTCTTTACACCTTGCAGACTCGACTGTTCTCCACTTTAGCTGTCCCTCTTTATTCTCCGATACTTCAACTCCTCTCTGCATAGTCTCAGCTCACCACTACAGCTCTTTCTCCTCCCGATACCTCAGCTCTCTCTATCACCTCACCCAATCACACACATTCTTCACCTCACAACTTCACTGTACCTCACCAACTGCCAACTCCAACAACTTTTTCCCAGATCCATCTAGAAACCTCATGAGCTACCTAGCATGCCTCTGTTGGTTGGCTGTTTGCCTAGTAACAGCCCTCACGCATCAGCTGTCTGATTCCTAGCAACAGCCCTCGCTGTTTACAGTTTCTGAAAGCAGGGTGTGTTTTAAAATTGACATTATACATTATGGGCATGCTAAACGTCTGCTGCACTATTCAGACTTCCAAACCAATTTCATTTAAAGTGAGGACAGATCAGAAGCCTTAAGGCAGGGTCCTCCGTCGGAACTCTGTGCAAGCAATGGGTGTGGTCTCCAATGTGCTCATACAGAAGTCTGGAATCACTGCAAACACAGTATTAGCGCAGGTCTAGATCCAGCCCAGTATGTGGCCAGCACAAGATGTAAGTCTTGTTCCCCTCACTTCCAGCATTTCACTACTCAGAGCCGGTCCTAGCCAATGCAGAGCCTTAGGCAAAACTTAAGCTGGTGCCCCCACCAATTTCAGTCTTAACTGCCCCAACATTGAATTATTCTTATTCACAATATTTATAATATATTAAAATTAATAACCATCTTATATCAATAAATAGTGCTATTTTGCCACAAACACAGATCAAAATGAAAATATAAATTTAAAAACCACACTACCAAAAAACAATAGGAAATCACCCCCCCCCCCCCTATTCTACCTTCCCTCCCCCATCCACATGTTCTTTGGACCATTTAAACTCCCCAAATGATATCCCCAATACCCCCATTATTTCCCTACTGTTCTCTTCAGCTCACCAAGTTCTCTCCAGTTCCTCCTAAATAGACTAATTCCCTCATTAACTCCTACCTCTGCCGGTCAGAAATGCTGCTTGGGGTCATGCAGGCAGATCAGTAGCGTTGGATCTCTGTTGCTCTAAGTGACAGTGTAACTGAAAAATACAGTCATACTGTCAGAAAGAAGAACTCGGCTCCATTGCTACTGATCTGCCTGCAAGACTGCAAGCAGGCATTTTTATCATGCGTCTGTTGCCCCCCAGGAGCCTTGTTGCTCTAGGCAACCTGCCTACTCCGCCTACGCCTAGGGCCGGCCCTGTCACTACTGAACATGCTTTTTGATACTTGCATTCTGATCCATCCAGACATATGAGCAATGACAATTCTTATAGAGGGTTTGGTCTGAGCACAAGAGGCTTTTTCTTGGCAATTTACATTATAGCTGTTGTCTCTCTCTTTGCACTGATAAAGGTTCTGTCACGGTCTGCTCTCTTACCGCCGTCCCCTCTCCCTGCCGTCGCATGCCGTCTGCTTCCAGCGAGGCCGTCGGTGCTTCAGGGGACTCCTCCTCTCCGTCTGGCAGCTACTTCTGGGTTCCGCTCTCCGCTGCCTCCTCTCTGCGCTCCAAGCCTCACTGTCAGTACAGCTGACTTGTGCATACCTCTGACAGGCTGGCGTCCAGGACGTTTCCTAGAAACCTGGACGCCCGCCTGTTCGATCCTTTGGCGCGCTATTCTCCCTGCCTGATTGGTGGTCAATGTCCATTTATACCCGCTCTGCATTCTCCTCAGCGCCGGTTATAGCTCCTGTTTGGGTTATATAGCCAGCTCTCTTTGCCTTGTGCCTTCTTGTCTTTTCTGCGATTTTGAGTGTCCCATATCTGCCCTGCCTGGTTCCAGCCTGTATACCTTCTGTGTCACTTCACATATCTTATCCTTACTGTTTTTTACCTTAAGTGTTTTACCCCTTCTTCTCCTGAGTTATTGTATCCCTTAGGGGATTTCCCTTGGTCTGAGTGTGAGTGTGATTGCCCCTCCGTTTGTTGTGTCAGTCTAGTCTGTCCTGTGTTCCTCTCTTCTGTCTGGTGTCACTGTTGTCTGTTATTTGTTGTTTGTCACAGGTCATATTCTGCTGACCTGCCTCCTCCCACTTACTCCTCTTTCTATGCTAGCTCTGTCTTATTCTATCTGTTCTTTCTATTCTTCTCCCAGTTTCCTTTCTGTTTTTTCTGCTCTTCTCCCGGGTTTTCTATGAAGGTGCGTATCCTGACGAAGTCCCACCAGCTCCAGTCTATCCCCACCATCAGGGGCTCTAGAGAACACTCAGACGGAAATCAGGTTCTACAAACCGGTGAGTTACCCGTTTCTCCCTTTATCTCTTTTTTGGTCACCCGGGTTCCCTGTCAGGGTAAGCCCGGGGTAGCATTACATTGTATACTTGCTTATCCTTGCGTTGGTGGCATAACAGGTTCCCATACATTCACTTATTACCGTACACATGAGACGTAAAGCGTAAGGTTTTTCCTGGCTGTTGGGAGTCAGTCCGTGTCTGGATAGTGCAGCCTTCCATACAATTCAGAACAACTGGATTCAGCCTCTAGTTCCCAGAATCATCCCCAGGTTTATCCATGGGTATGGTTTAAAATGTCCATAGTAAATGTCAGCAGTTGAGTATTATGTTGGTATTTGTAACGTCTGTAAACTTAATGTAACGGAGGCGGCTTATAAAAAACTTCAGAATGTAATAACATGATAACACATATGTAATAAAAAAAATATATATATATATTATATATATACAAAAAGTCTAATATGTACAAAGAGATCTATGTAGAGATTTTAGAGCAGGGTTCCGGATTTACAGTAAGTCCTAATCTTAGCTGATTTCATGCACCAAAGTTTGTTAAAGAGTAATTTTAGTTTTAGCAATATCCACGTGGATAAGATATCTGTTTGTTATGTTGTCAGTCAAAATGTCGACAGGTCAAATTGTAGACAGGTTAGAATGTCAACAGTAGAGTATTATGTTAGTGTTATATATATATATATATATATATATATATCGTGCTTGAACCGGCACTCCTCCTGTTCAAAGAAGTATTGCTCCTGGTGCTCATTTAATAAAAAATATACGTAGTCCAAAGGAAGGCACTCCTGGAGACTGAGTTGCAGTGTAGAAATTTTCTCAATTTATTAATTCAACAAGTCTTCACCATACCAACTTGGCGATGACTTGTTGAATTAATAAATTGAGAAAATTTCTACATCGCAACTCAGTCTCCAGGAGTGCCTTCCTTTGGACTACGTATATTTTTTATTAAATGAGCACCAGGAGCAATACTTCTTTGAACAGGAGGAGTGCCGGTTCAAGCACGATATATATATATATATATATATATATATAACACTAACATAATACTCTACTGTTGACATTCTAACCTGTCTACAATTTGACCTGTCGACATTTTGACTGACAACATAACAAACAGATATCTTATCCACGTGGATATTGCTAAAACTAAAATTACTCTTTAACAAACTTTGGTGCATGAAATCAGCTAAGATTAGGACTTACTGTAAATCCGGAACCCTGCTCTAAAATCTCTACATAGATCTCCATCTGTCCAAATGCAGATGCGACATGCTTGTCCCCAATCCCCTGCACGGAACTCCTATCATACGGAACTAAGGGGCTGATTCAGAGATACGATTTCCACAGCACTTAGGAGCGGATATTTAGGATCTTAGAAAATTTGCATTACTGCGCATGCGTAGTAATAGTGCAACGCCATGTACATAGCGGTTAGGAGCGTAAATTCGCTAAGAGCGTAAGATTGAATCGATCGCAAGCACTTAAGATCTTAAGTGCTGCGAAAGTTTAAGATCTTAAGGATTTCCATGGAAATGGGCGGGGGGAGGCAGGGAAATGAGGGAAAGTGGGCGCGGGCTGACACTTAGGATCTTAAATAAACGCTACTACGGCACTTAAGATCGCAAATGACAGCGAAGAGTTAGCTCAAATGACAGCGCAGAGTTAGGGTTAGTCAATGGTGGTCTAACTTTAAGATCCACCGCTGTTTGCAAGGGGAGTGACTGTTTATGCTGCGGGCTGTAACCTGCTAAGATCTTAACCTTAGATGCGTATATTTGCGATCTTTTCGCAATCGCATCTCTGAATCAGCCCCTAAGTTCTGTTGTGGAATATTGTAGAATTGTGGGAAGTTTATTGACCTATAGGTAAAACTTTAATCTTTTGTCTGTTCTTTCTCAAACAATGGGTTAATAAAGGCAAATGGTTAACAAGGGCAGCTTACAGTGTGTATCCCAATAAATCAGGGATAATAACAACAAAGCTGTAGACTTCTGGCATTTGAGCAGTTACATAAACGTTTTAGAAGTTTGCGTTTCAGTGATGATTTGGGTTAAATATTTATATATATTCACTATATTACCCATACACTTTCCTTTTCCTGAAGAATGCACTTTCTCATCTTACATTTTCTGTACATTTTGTCTTCCCAAACTCCCCACCCCATTCCCTGAGTCTCTGACACTCTCACTCTAGTCCCTTTGCTCCCAGCTGTCTATTTCTGCTGTCTCACCATCACGTGTGTCTATCTGATTTCCCGTAATTGTGACTCAGCGCTCTGTCACCTCACAGGGCTCTTTGTCTTAAAGAGGCAGAGGCGAGACTGGAAGATGAGGGAAAGGCAGAGGCTGCCTGTAGTGCAGCTGTTACAGGGAATGAAAGGGAAAGTATGAAGATGTTAAGGGGTCAGTAGGAGCATTCATGCCAATGCAGTTATTGTAAATACAGGAAGTTTGGAAACAAAAGAATATATGAGCAGAGTATATGTAAATGGATATTTTATGGTGAAAAAGTATAAGTTACCTTTGAAGAGGTAAAAGATGAAAGATTCTGCCCTGATCTTCACTATTCAGGCTAGAACGAATCTGATGAAAAAGATAATGTAATATACTACATAGTAATTTTGACATTTTTGGATGGCTAAAATATTAATAAAAATAATCATTATCTTCTTTCTTTCTTTCTTTCTTTCTTACTTTTGTATATAGCGCCTACAGCTTTACAATTTTAACAATCGTTATAATATAAGAATTATGTGATACCAAGTGCACCTGTAAGCTGTGGGAGGTGTTATTTTACAGAAGACGGGACAGAGCGGATTATACTGTGATCTGGAAGCAAGGAAGTGTGTACACGTGCAGAACACAAAACAGACTACCTCCGGTATAGACAGATGGACAATAGGTGAAAATCGTCAGGCTGGAGCCAGTCCACAATTTGTAACTGTACAATTTGTATGTCACACACAATGATAAGCAACTCCATAGAAAGAGCAGCTGCTTCTAAATGAAGACAGTGCACACATGCTGGAGGTGTACAGTGCTCTCAGATGTACAGTGAGCTATCTGTATGCTGTGCTACTGATTTAGTTATGTGTGTAGATTCTTCTCATATTTACGGTAATCTACTTGTGTTCTGCGCTGCTGCATCACTAAAGTATTCCCACCATTCAGTGTGCTTTGTTCTGGAATCCTCTCATATTTACTGTAATCTTCTTGTGTACTGTTCTGCTACATTAGTGAAGGATTTCCAACCAATGCATCGTCTGCTTCTCATCATCTCATATTTACGGTAATATACTAGTTTACTGTGCTACTGAATTAGAAACAGATTCCTACCTAATACACTGAGCAGTAATTATCACATATCGGCAGTAATCTACTGTCGACGGTACCTTCTGTGCTGGATTCCTGCATTAGTTACAGATCCCCTTCCAATACATTGTGTGCTGTAATCTTCTTATTTTTGCTGTAATATATTACTTTTGTACTTTAGTGCTGAATATTCCCCCCATGGGCGTTTTAAGAAGTGAAGGGGCCCTTGTGCAGGATATGTGCACGGAGCATGCCTAAACT